>VOSG01000121.1:0-21532 GCA_009761265.1 Halicephalobus sp. NKZ332
TACAATTCACAAGATTTCATATTTCCCTCCTTCAAAGAGTTATCAAATATTCCAAGTTCTGGTGCCGCTACTCAGCTATCTAACATTCAATTTGATCTTCCTATTGACTTGGCGAATGGTACAGAGAATTCTGCTCAAGATGCAGTCAATAGTATTGTTAATATGGTCTATAGTGTCAATAACAATCATTGATTTAAACTTTGTGGTCTGGAAATTAAGAACAAATTCGGGAAATCAATATATCGAATTTTTTTCCATGAACCGAATTTGATAGATGGATTGTTTGCCGTCACGATACTAACACTAATTTAGCTAAGTGGACGATTTTTGCTTGTATTTGAACACATGTATCGAATCTCTTTTTTGCCTCAAATAGATTGTACAGAAAAATAAATCTTCATTTCGTTTTCATGATCTTATTATTTAACTTTTTGTAAGAAGCTTATTCCAAGTCCATTGTTTTTTTATCAAAATTTACAGTAAAAGTTCGAGATCAGAATCTCAATTATTTGTGCCGAGACAAGAGTTACTATTTTATAAGAATATAATAATAGTGTCTCAAAACGGAAATTTATGATTTTAACTTCAAACTCTGATCGTTAATCTTGATAAAAAGAAGCAGAGTATTGTATGTAGTAATAACAGATTTTAGAATAAACGAATACAAGTGATTAATTTTATCTTCATAGATGTTATCTTTATTGTTAAAATATTCACTTTATATATTTGAATTTCAGGAACTTAGAATTACTACATCTGTATATTAAAATATGTTTTGTTGAATTTTTTAAATAAAAGTCATCTAATTTTAAAAAACATGATAGATTTTTTTAAACAAAAAGTGAATTACAATAGTAATGAAGCACGTCTGTCTGCCTTGCTGGACATGATTTGAAAGGATTGTCGAATTTATCTACGGCTGTTCAAATATGAGAACATTTCTATAACATGTCCGTAGATTTAAAATCTGATTGAAGCAACGAGAAATTTAGAAAATCCGTCATTTGGAACCGAACTAGTCTCAACATGTCTACAAAAATCCTTGTTTTTTTATCTTTTATTACCATAGTCTCAGGAGTTGGGAAGTGTCCAACTGAATACAACGGACCACCGGCAACTGACTGCGTACTAGTTCCTGGATGCAATAATCCAAATGGAACTGTAACACCACAAGCTCTGCAATGCACCAATCAACTTTCTGACTCAGATTGTGAGCAGTTGTTTCCATGTATTGTCACTTCTGGAGGTCCGGCTACTTGTAATTTCGCTGACGCTGGTGGGGATACTCCAGATCTCTTTCCCATGGTCCGTGCACCAGCTTGTATCTCTCCTAATCTGCAAAGCATTGCTCTCCAATGTGAGTGTTCTAAACTATCTAATAATCTATCTACAAATTAACAGGTGCCAAACAATGTGCAATGTGCTGCCTGACTGCAGCATACAACTGTGCCGATGATCCTCGTTCCCCCATTGACTGCGCTGTCAATTCAAACAAATGCAAAGATTCTAGTTGGACCAACATCATGGCTCAATGTGAGTTTTCTATAATAGTTAAATATTATGACTTTCTTCTAGACTGTCCTAACACCTGTGGTCTGTGTGCTAATGGAACATGTCATGATATCTACTCTGGGTGCAACACAATGACGGCACTTTGTAAAAATGTGGATTGGATGAGCTACATGGCGACTAATTGTGCCCGTACATGTGAAGTGTGCAATACAACCACTAGTACCAATACTACTAACTCTACCTGCTTCGATGTTGCTTCCAACTGTGCTTCAAACGCGAACCTCTGCACCAACTCGACATACAGATCCTTGATGTTGCAGCAATGTTGTGCTACCTGTAACACAACATCATCAAGCAGTTCATGTTCCGACATTGCTTCTAATTGCGTACAGAATGCCTATCTCTGCACTGACTCGAGATACAGACCTGTGATGTTACAGCAATGCTGTGCTACCTGTGGTGGATCATCTTTATCCAGTGTATCCTCAATCAGTTCGTCCTGTTCTGATTCATCCACATCTTGTTCCATTTGGCTCCAAAATGGTTTCTGTTCCAGCAGGTTCTACACAACAACTCAAAAAAGACAATATTGTGCGAGAACTTGTAATCTTTGCTGAGTATTTTCGTGAATATGATCAGCCCTATAAATATCTTCTTCTCTTGTAGTCTAATTTAATAATTCGAGTTCTGTTGAACAATACCATCTGTTTTTAAGCCAAATAAGTCTGGTAGAGTGAAGTTGATCAACATATTATCTTGGGCTAATAAAGCTAGACTAAAAATAAGCTTGTTTGCTAAATTGAAACTTGTGTCGATTTTTCTCGGTAAAATTTTTGCACAGAAACTGAAAATATATTTCTGTGTCTTGTAGATGATCGAATGTTACTGCTCAAACAATATGAGAACTAAAACTGAATTGATACAAGATAGGATCAGAGAGGTCAAAATGAAGCTAGTGTATGTATTCGGTGAAAGGTTAAATTTTACTTATTCTTTACCGTTTTAGAAATAACATTTTTATTTCGTTTATATGACTGCCACACGTTATCACGATTTGATAAGAAATATAATTAAACAATTCTCCAATGATATCGGATGAAGTAAGTAATAGAAAAACGAGAATCACATAGGAACACATCATTATTGGGTGTTTATGCTTATCAAATTTATCGAAAAAGGGTGGTGTCTCTTCCTCAGTATTTATATTGTGTACGCCTTTTTACAACATAGCGATTTTATCTTATTATCATTCATTTTTGATTTTCGATCGAAATATATCTCCTGGTTAGAAAGGTTGATAGCAGAGAATTTAGGAGGATGATTTTATTTTTATTTCTCTTTTTGTTTGCGGATTTCTCATTTGCTATCTGTCCGAATGGGACGATTTCTATTCCATCTAATCTCGACAGCAAATGGAGTTGTTTTTTGGTGATTTCATTATCTGATTCTTTCTCAGCTGCTGAAGTTCAATGTCAACAAAACAATGGTCATCTGATTTCTGTTGCTAATGGATTCGTCAATATCTTCATTGCACGTGAGTTGTTTGTTGACTTCCTTTAATCATTTAACGATTTAATTTTTAGAACAGATAGAATCGATTATTTTTTCCGGAACATCTAATTTTTGGATAGGTGTGCATGACGTCAACGGAAGTGGATGGACCAATATTGATAACGGATCGAACACGACCTTCTTCGAATGGTCACCCGGGGAGCCGAATAATCCAGATGGTCAAAAGAATTGTGTCTCCATAGACAAGAAGGGTTATTGGTATGCCGATGACTGCTCCAATAATTTCTCTTATGTCTGTGGAGTCAATGAGGTGGGAATTTCTTCGACTACTGTACCTGGAACTACGACTCCGATAGTGACAACTACGCAGTCAACCACAATGTCGACATCTTCTAGTACTACCCCAACGACATCTTCTAGTACTACTCCAACAACTTCTAGTACTCCAACGACATCTTCTAGTACTACTCCAACAACATCTTCTAGTACTACTCCAGCGACTTCTTCTAGTACTACTCCAATGACTTCTAGTACACCAGAAACTTCTTCTAGTACTATATCAACAACCTCTTCTAGTACCACATTAACGACTTCTTCTAGCACCACATTAACAACTTCTTCTAGTACTACATCAACGATTTCTCCGAACAGTACGTTAACGACTACGGGAGCTCCCATTGATTCCAAGCCAATGCACTTGATTATCCTCTTTGATGGAAGTGTTTGTTTTTCCTTAAACAATGGTCTCAACCCGGTATGTTCACTTCCAGAGTCTTCTGTTAATTATTCAAATTATAGCAACCTCAAATCGTCCAGAAAATAATATCCAACTATACAATTAATAAGGACCTACAAATTGCTTTTGGAACCCCAATATCCTATAAAGAATTTTATTTTTACGGATATGCTTCTAGCCGAGAAGAAGTTAATATGAACATAAATGAAGTCTCTGCATGGTGTTTCTCAGATAGTGTGGCTTTGAATCAAAACAACAATATCGCCGTGCAAGTTATTATTTATAATTTTTTTGTGATCTCAACATTTCAGCGTAATGAAGTACTCCATGTCCAAACTTTATACCCCCGACACGTCTGCACTCGCTTTCATCGTCTTACTCAATAGCAACGGAAGCTTCAGCGATGACGCCATGACAGATGCCATCCATTTTAGAAAAACATGTCTGGATTCCATAAATGCTGCTGTGATCGTTGTTCAAGTGGATGAGGAAACCCATGTCAACCCCGACCTGGCTTCCAAACCCGAGTTCTTCTTCACATATGATGGAACGAGTAGCATTGGAACCAAAATCAACGACGTCCTCATGGAAGTAGGCAATTACAATATGAGCGGCTACACTGGCAACTATGAATGCTCCACCACTAGTGCGATTTACTCCTAAGAATTCGCTTCTGAAATATTGCCATTGAAAACATACTTATGAAATTACTTTAGTTTTTAATGCTTCAAAGACTAAAGTCTACTCGTGAATTCCTTTAATTTTTATTACTAAAGTTGAATACAACCCGGAATAAATTAAATTAGAAACACTATCGAATTATATTTCTCCATCACTGTCTTTATTATTGTAGATATGGAGAACGAATTTAAATCTGAATAAAAAGCTAAAACATAACCGCAGTCGTCGTACAATGAACATTGTTTCGGAGTCCTCGATCAACGATTTTAATTGAGCTCCTTTCTGTGTCGTTAATGCTTGTGTAAATACTAAGCAGAATTACATAGCGATACGAGAAGGATGTATAATCTTTATGATAGAACGTAACAAATATCTTTAGAATTATGCACATGCTCCATATTTCTTCAATGCGAAATCAAAAAGTTCTTGATTTTTCTACAACTGCTTTCGCAAATTCGAGCTCGATACAACCAATATATCTTCGAAAGGGAATTTCTCATTATTCTTGGCTTTTCTTTGTTGCATCTGGAGATCAATGGGAAATATCTTCAGAAAACGTTATTGTGATAAAGAGAAACGAGCTTTTTTTCTTTGAAATTTTCCTTGAAACTAATAGTCCATGTAACGAGGAGATAAAAGTACACTTTTCGATGTCGCTTCACAAGTGATTAATAAAAATGAAAGAAATTTGTTTTATTTATAGTAATTCCAAGCATTTTTTTCGATTTTCTTTACATGAAAAATGGTGTTTTTTATCTGTGAATAATATGTAGTAGGATTCAAGGTGAACTTTTTGTGTGTCGTTATTGCGAAATCATTTTTATGATATTATAAGCATCAAAGTTTCATCCCAAAAATTTAATAAAAGGTACAGTAGAAGAAAAAGGTGGCTAAAGGGCTCGCTTCCACATCAACTAGAAAGATGATCCCGAGTCTGCAAGTATCAAGTACGGTTGAAGTTGGAAGAATTAATCCTCGTCCTGCATCGTGCACAAATAATTGTTTGTTCAATTCTGTTTTTGTGGACGGGATGACGATAAAAATAGTAACATTATTGTTTACCGCCAATTTTATCAAGAAATCTCCACCAATCGGGAAAACATGTGGTTTTAGAAGGCATGTACAATCTTGATTGTATCACGAGAATTTAGTTTTCTCGTTCTAAATTTAGCGAAATCGACTTATTACAACAAGTCATTATTATTTTTCATATATTGTTAGTAGTAACAATTTACTATTGAATTTCTTTTTTTAACTTTCGTGCAGTGCCACGTGGATATACTATTAAATTTTTGTATTGATTTTTAAGTTTTTTAAATTCCTTACTTAACGAATATTTCATATAGTAATATAAAAATCGATAAAGAAATATTCTATTGAAAAATAATATCTGTCCATTTATTTTTTTAAATAAAAGACTAATTACTGTATCATCGGGAAAATTCAAAACCAAAGCTATTTAAAAGTTAAATCCCGAACTTTTAAAATTTTCATCCATTTTTTGTCCCAAATTCATTATTCATTATTTTGGATGGTATCATAGCGCCTGTACATAAGGTTGTTTACTTCGAGATCATGTGTCCATGATATTTGTCATGTGGTCACTTTGAGGGAAATTATATTGCTAAGGACTTTGATCGAGTGACCGTTAAGTGAGATGTCGCTTATCGAGAGCAATAGACACGAGTATCGATATAGATATAAATCTCGAGTTTTATGTCTGTACCGAAAGTACAAACATTTTTTTCGTACATATTTTTCGTCATTACTTTTTAAAAAATAAAAATAAAATTTTCGACGATAAGTGAATTATTTTGACTACAGTATCCAAAGACCGCAATAACCTATTTAGGTTTTTCAAAGTTGATTATCATTGGACATTATTTTTCTGAGTCACAATAAAAAAGAAGGATAGTCCATCATGAGTTCTAGACCACTTCGATATCATTATTCTGATTTTTACTTTCAATTGACGTCAAACTAGTATCAAAGATTAACAACGATAATAAAAATGAACAAAGATTGTACTCGATATTGTATGTTTATATTCAGGAAAAAGTAATATCTCAACCATAAAATCTTTTTCGAGGTATAGTACTGGAATGCAACACCGAAGCTAAGTAGAGTATTTTCCATAGGGATTCTAAAGTACGGTATTCAATGGTAGACATTCCTTCTCAAGCGCTTAAGTCTAGATTCTGAAAAAATAAGTTATTCTTAATCAGTAAGATAAGGCCTACTGAGGATTCTGATGGTGGTCTTAAGATCTCCTTTCAATTCTTCGTCGACTCTCAGGTCTTTATGGAAATCCAGAGCTTTCAGTGATCTTCTCAAAAGACATAGTAAACGTTTGCTTTTGAAAACGTTCACTCCGTATTTTCTGTAGCACCGCATTTGGAGTCCCTCGATCCATTCCACTAAAATGGCGATTAATCCCCAACGATGAAGGATATATCTGAATTTCTTTTTGTATTTTTTAAACATAAGCGATCTTACTCATTTTCTGCCAAATTGGTCAGATTTTCTATCATTTTCTTTATTTCTTGAAGACTGAAGTAGTTGAAAATCATCAAAGTAGAACACTTGTAAAGTTTTCTCACTAATCTCTGGGGTATCCGTGGATTTGGGACTGATGTCTGAGGAAGTTCCGCTGAATGGAGAAGACTGGGGAAAAACGGAGATTTAGCAACTCCGACGTTGCTGTTTTCTGGAATTAGATTATGATCGGTATCAGGAACCAGTTGATCCCCCAGATTCCCGGGACGATTGACAAGATCCCATTGGGTTCCATCGAAAGTTGGTTGAGACTTCGAATGTTGATCCATATCTGAAAATTACAGTAGTATTATCTGAAGAAAGTTGCATCATAGAAATAAAGAAATTTCGACATATTCAATCAAGGGTTTGCGGAAATAAAGGGAATTGATATCGATCGGCGAATCTTCTTTCGATTTGATGCACATAATTACTTCAATTTTATAATATTATTTAAACAAATTCCCACGAACCACAGCCAAAAACAAATTTCGCAAATCCTATCTTACTACTACAAAAACTGCAAGTCATTTCCATGAACTTTTTTGAATACAAAATTCCGAAATTTTCAGTTTCAGATGCTTATTCTAAATTTTCACGGTGTTGCAGAAAGTTCTGATGGAAAAAAATCGAGATTTAACTTTAGCAAAGTGGATTCTAATACCAATTATCATATTTTTCTAAAACTAAAAATTTTGAATTTGTGGATATTCATTTTGAAGTTTTATATGGGATTGGAGATTTACCGAAAATTTTATTCCGAATAAAAATTGCTACAAATAATTGGGGAAAAAATAGAGACCGCTCCTCGAAAAGCAGCAAATTTTTTTTGACAGGGCGTTTCCTTTTTTGGTAGAATACAATTAAAGTAGTATTGATACAAAAACACTTTTATCATTACCACAAAACTACTGAAATTTATAACAATAGATTGCATTGTATTGTAAAAAGTTTTGGAATACGTTGTTAATAAGCATTAAATAGGACTCAAAATTAATGAGCAAGTACAATAATGACACGAGTACAAAATGAGTTCTCTTGTCTACGACGTGCTTGGAAGGAAGATAAATTAGGGAATATTTTCTGGAAAGGTTTTAGCCCATGGCACATAACTTCTAATATGATAAAATACAATATGCTCACTAGTTAGTTTATTTTATTGAATCGATATATCGTTTTTCATGCATACAAAAAATTAATTTCAACATTTTAACATTATTCTATTATAAAAACACTAAAATATGCATGAAACCATGTGGCTAAAGTAAAGATCGAAATTTGGACTGGTTGATTTAAAGATTGAAAGCTTTGGGGTATTGGTTGACTGGTTTGTGTTGATGGATCTATGTGGATCTGCCAGATGTTCGATGTGTTCCACGTATCTATATTCTTCTGCTCGATATTCTGAAGAATCCTCCTAATCTGGATATCAGGCAAATTTGATTCCAATCTGAAGAAGACAGTGTTTCCATGAAATTTGCCCCGCATTTTTCTGTAATCAAAAAGTCAAAAACAGAAAAGCAAAATTATTTGCAAAGTTTTTATATGAAGAAACATGATAACAGAACTAAATATTGATGGAAAAAAATCATTCCCAGATATTATTTTTCATGTGTTTTTTTAGACCAAAAATATTTCCACAACAATTTAATTTGTCTAGCTACAATAATCCAAAGATCACAAATCACTCTGAGCTTTTTTTCATTTCCGGAAATGCAATGAATCATCGATAAGATAAAAAATATTCCTTGACCGACATTAATTTTCTGAACTCAATGGGTGCTGATACATTTATATTATAAACAAAGAAAAATGATCAGCAATGATGTAATTATTATGGAGAGTCCTAGGTAGGAATTATTATGAACATGTTCTAACAAAAGTTTTAGAATCTTCTAGAATCTGTTTCTAAATTTTTAGATTCTGAAAAATTCCATAAACAAAAAAAGAAAAGCACCCATATTTTTTTGTATAAAGGAATTTTAAAAAACATTCTGACTATAGAAATTTCCTCGAATAATACGATTAATGTAAGAACGTCAATACAGATTGGACGGAAATTGGTCGGAAATTTTAAAGATGCAACGTTCAAAGACAGAGTTCTTTTATTTTTGACCAGTGTTCTGAAAACATTTTTTAAAATTAGTATCAATCAAATATTTTTTACCAAGAGTGTCGATAGCTTCGTAGATACTATTTTCAAGCTCCTCGTCGTCTTCCAACTCCTCATCTTCTTCCAATAATCCATGTAGCAGATCCAACAAACGTGTGATAGTATCCTTTGTTAGATACCCTCCACAATCAGAAGATCTCAGCTCCTGTATCCAATTCAAGAGAATATAAATCGGACAATAACGAAAACCAAGGTTACTTCTAAAATTTCTTTATTTAAATTTTTAAAAATAAGAAAACTTACTCTTGTTCTGCTGTATATATGAGATAGCTGATAATCTGATTGATTGTAGCAGGAGGTGAATTCTGAGCCATGCCGACAATGGAGAACTTAGAAAGACTATCACTCATGGTCATTGACATCAACGGGCTGTTCTTATACATCTGCGCAAGTTCATCAGGATGTCTAAGATATGGAAGAGGCAATTTAAAACCATCTTTCACAGCTGTAATATTGTTAGTAAAAAGGTATATGAAAATAGATATTCGTTACCCATTTCTTCAGGAGGTACAATGTCATCAACTTCCATCTCAGAAGAATCATTGTCGGTGGTGATTTTTAGGAGCGAAATGGCTCTATCAACGTTGTTGATACTCATTTCATTTTGTATATTGGCATGCGAAATCTCTCCTAACATGGCCTCTCCATTATTGAGATTTCCTTGTTGATCTCCGTAGGGAGATGTCGGAGTCGGTTGTTCGGAAACAAGTCTACCAGGACGAACATCGAGAGGCTTTCCATCTTCTTCAGGGCTAAGTAAGCTGAGATTCAGAGCCTCTTTTTCAGTAGGCTCCATATTTAGAAACTGCAATTCTAAGATTAAGGTAATCTAACATTCTATCGTGAGAATCAAACGACTTCTATAAAATATTTCAGTATAATTATCCGACGCGACCGTTTTTAATAGAGAATCAGTGAAAAACACGAAAAACCCCGCGTCCTTTTTTTCAGACACACCTCAATTTTTCTACTGCTACTGGAAATATCAAAACTCATTAGGCTTATAAAACAACTTGTCTTTCGATAAAAAGCTAATTCTAAAATAATAATACAAAAATTAAAAACAAGTTTTTCGCGGAGCTGTTTCAAAACGAATTTCTACAGTTTTTAAAGCCAAATTACAGTAAAAATCAGGAACACGTGTCCTTATACATCTATCTCAACGCGAAACAGACTTTTTAAAATCAAAATACTGTAAAGATAAAAAATATTTTTACAGAACTATCTCGACACGAATTTTTGAAAGTTTCTACTGAATCCTAAAAAAAATCTATTTTTCAATAATCATCAAGTAATCTACTGATAGAGAAAAGAAAGACGTTAAAAAGATAAACATGTATTGGTCGCTTACTTCCGGTTGTTGACAGTTCTAAAAGATTTGACCTCAGTAATAAATTTATCAACATTTAGGATTACAATAATTTACAATGTAAATGCTACATCGAAGAGCAATAACCTAAAATTGCTCTTCTGCACAAGGATACAGAGCAAATATGATGATTCACAGAAAATCAAATGTTATCTACGTTAATATGAATGAAAAACGGAGTTCTTTTTCCCAAATGAAGGAAGATAGGAAATTTATCAAAGAAATTGCTTTTCTAGAAACTTGGGGGTTTTGGTGAGGTTTTTCCAAACGTAGAAGTGTTTCTTCCATTAAAGTAGGAAATCTTTGCACTCGAAAATGAGACAATATGTTTTGAGTTCCTGAAAAGTGACTTTTTCGGACTTTTAATCTTCCAAATTGATAATGGTTAGGAAGAACCAAAGTACAGCAGGAAATACAGCACAATATTGTGCAATTTTTCTCGAAGAAAGCCTTTTTTCATTTGGGTGGAGACAATTTCTGTTTTCAACATAGAGCCGTAAGGACGAGGAAGGAGAAAACAAATGATTAACATATTCTTCGACTTTTGTAGTTTTCCGTACAAACAGGGATGGCTATAATTCCATTATCTTAAATAGGGACTGTCTAAGAAAAAACTGACTGAGATATTTGAGTGCTATGAGATATTTGATTTGAAAAATTCAGTTAACTATGTAGAATCATTAGAAGAGGTTGATTATTATCTTCTGTAATTTTATTTCCAAGAGTAAAGTTTATCGTTGTTCTAAAATGTGATCTTGGAAAAATAAAAATCAAAATCAAGTCCATGACACAATGCAAACGATGTTTAAAAGTTTTAGCAGAAAAACTCTCAATTTCCTGTTGTGTATTTTTTAATATTCGTTTAAGAAGAAATAGTATCATTATGGATGATATTAATATCAAATAAATTACAAAAATCTCAAACAATAGTTTAAATTTTTCACGAAATTTCTACTTGCCCGATAAAATCCAGGATTTTTCTTGACAAAGATATTAGTCAGCTTTATATCGAAGTAAATATCTCTTATTTTTACCGAAGAGGAATAAACGGGGAAGTAAAGAAGACTCTGAATTTCATTATCTTTAAAATAATAGAATCAGTTCTACAATACCTTATTTATATACTCGTACGGGGGCCGAACATCGCCATGAAAAGAGGCGATCCTAGTTGTAAACACTAAGGAAAACGTCATTACAGAGGTGCAGGATGATGAAAATGTATTTTCATTCTTCAACCTTTGTACTAAAGCTCTGTTTTGATTATTGCAGATAAAAAATTGATTCATTATTCTAGTTATATAAATACTTGCAGAATGATTTTCCAACGAATGTTTGCATTTTTAACTTGCTAGAATTCCATATGGACTCTTTTATTTACTACGTAAGAGGATAATCCATGAAAAACAAAACCTGCAATAATAAAATTGAGTAAACTCATATCTAGGAGCAATTCATTTTTTGAGGAAATATAAGAATGATTTCGTTGTAGAAAATCTCTCTAAGATATGGGCAGTTATGATATAGTATCAACGCGAGTTGGACGAGAACCGTTTGTAAATATTCAGGGACAGCATTCAACGGTAGAAGAAGCTCTTATTACTCAATTACTCAGAACCAAGATTCTATAAGAAAATTATCATTTTTATCAATTAATCAAGACTTACCAAGAAGTTCGACAACCCTTCGAACCCCTCTCTTGAAGTCTTCATCATATCCCATATCTTCATGAAGATCTAAGGCTTCCAGTGATCTTCGCAGCAGACACAGTAAAGATCTGTTTTTAAAAATGCTGATCATGGAGTTTTCACATTGAGGTGACTCTAGGAAAGCCATCCAATTGACGAGAATAGAAAGCAGACCCCACCGATGATTGAGATATCTGAAATTATTTTAAAGATTTTTAAAAATAAAGAGTCTTACTCTTGCTCTATCAAAATTATTAGACCGTTGACTGCATCCTTTATTTTTTCGTTATCACACTCGGAAAAAATAGTTGAAAAAGAATATTTATGCCACTTTTCCACTGATTCCCAAGGCACTTTTGGCTTCATCACTTGTTTTTGGGGAAGCTCGTGTGAATGGAAAAGATGAGGAAATTCATCTGAATGGAGAACATGAGAAAACTTATGTAGATGAGAAATTGCATTTGAATCGAAATAATGAAGCTCATCAGATCCCAAATCATTGGGACGTTCAACGAGGTATTCCTGTATTTCGTTTAAGTTTGGCTCATTAAACTCCGGAAATCCTAATTCATTCATGTTCATTTCTGGAAGATATCCTTTTATTTATGAAATATTTTATTGCGAAAATCAAATGATGTCAATAACGTCATTTTAGAATACCGGAAGTCTTTAATGAGTTAAAACAAAGACGCTTATTCATCCGTCATTATCAGTTTCGACAAATATTGGGAATGTAATGGTACGCCTTCCGAAATTTTCCAAAACACAAAATACCATAATTATCTTCTAAAATGGAAAAACGGCATAATTATGTTCTAAAACATAAAGTTCAAATGTCAAAATATATGATTGCAAAACAACGAAATCAAAAAACAATTTGCACAACTTTATTTAGAGACGAATTTTTATAATTCAAGAGTTCGTGTGTTGATTCTAATATAACATTATAGAAACCAGAAATAAGTTCTCTATGAAACTATCTCAATACATATTTCCAGAAGCTTTCCGAAAATTCTGAAAGTACTAGTTTTAAATTTTGATTTTCGGAAGAGCAATTTACGAACTTTTCGCAGAAATGAAGTTATTTATGACAATGGAGGAAATTTTTTAATTGAAAAAATGAATTAAAAGTAATTTTAGACAACAAGAGTATCATATTCAAGAAGAAGATCCTATAGAAATCTTTGAAGAAGTGATTCCTTAAAGAAATTACTAGTATTTTACTAGATTCTAGTATTGTTCAGCTTTTTATAGAAATAAAAATTAAGAAGATTATCTAACTTCACTCAGAGCAATCGACAGATTGGTCGAGAATAGAGGTTATCTAAGGAATTTATTTTTGCCTTCAAATTATGTATTTTTAAGTATGTCTTTGAAGCTACCGATACAAAAATCAGCCAGTGTTAACCACTTGGTAGACGTCTCTCGATATCAACAACCTCGATTCGACAACAAATTTAGATACGTTGAGTCACTCTCACGGAACAGGAGAAAATGGAATGTGCAGATATGAAAGACAGGATTTAACCCTGCCGACATACCAAAGCATAATTACAATGATCGTAAGAAGTCTGTCTCGGCATATTTGATCATCGACCTTGAAAAGATTCTTCCCTCCATAATAAATGATTTTGCAATCAATAAACTGAAGTAAGTATGCACTACTACGATAAGGATCTGTAATCTACACTAGAACGTGAAGAACACTTCGCTATCCTAACATCCTATATTCCTGTACTACATTCGCTTTCTGTAGCAGGTATCTCCTTGAGTGGGGTTTATCCTTTGAGATAAAGTGGTTGATTGGAAATTGGCTGTTTCGTTTCTGGCTTAAAATAATAGGTTATAAATGAGCTATTGCAAATATTAACAGATATCACATCAAAAAAGGAGAGTCACTACAACGGTAATTAGGGAGAAAGATGGCAGGTCATTTTCATTTCTAATCCTAATAATACAATGGCAAATTTTATCGAAGGTGGAGAGAAAATATGATGGTGATGTTAATCGAGTTTAGAGACATTTGATGATGTGAATAAACCTGAAGTTACCAGAGTTCTATTCAAAAGAAACAATATAAAAATGGCATTGAGTTCCGTCTTATATATATCAGTATTCTGTGTTATGCATACTGATATGAATTTTGGGACAAATAATGATCATGATAAAAATCCCATGAGCAAAAGTTACTCCCTAGAAAACCGATGAACATCTAGTTACTGTATTTAATGGTCAGCAATCTCTGATATTCTTCTGCACTTTGTTAGTTATATCTTTCTCAACTCATAAGTGAACAACTTTCCGGAACTTTTGTAAGAACCCGCCCAAAAATAAGGGATTGGCTGGAAATAAAATTTTCCACACTCTTACTTTTGCCTTGAACGTACATTCGTCGATGCACCTTTTAGATAGTGCCTGATATGCGACCAACTATTGTGACAAAACAACAGATGTCTTTCTAGTATCAACAACCAGATGGACGAGTCAAATAATCAAAGAAACCAATAATTCAGGACTATGGCTCTTGAAAGCAAAAGAATATTTCTGAGAAATCAAAAAAACCCGATAAAGAAATCAAACCCTTGAATCGTCCTTAGACAACGGGCAGCATTAAGAGTTCACTAATCCCCCAATTCTTATTCCTAGTGCTAATACAGAATAGCAGTGCTACCATCAGAAAGGGATACAACGTGTGCATTATTTTTTGTGACAATTTAATCTTCCATCTTTTAGTACAAAATTATTTTATTGTAATTCCCAAAGAAGAAGTACAACAATATATCGAAATTCAAACTCGATTAGCATCTTGGAAAAAGTAAAATACAACTGTTGAAAGTAAAAAGTTAATGTTAAAAGATTATAAATAAGAAACGAACGAGTATTTTGGAAAATTAATATGGGTTAAAAATAAAAAATTTTGAATTTGGTCGAAACCGACAACGATCCAAATTTTGAGCATTATACATTTACACACAGCTTTTAATTTTCCAACAACGAGATCAAAACACGGTATTGGTCAAAGAATTACTATATAAAATAGTTGGTTTTTCTTGATCAAGTTCCGAGAAAAAAGTCAGGAAATCGAGCAATAAAAACGGCTCATTGATAATCATGATAAAGAAGGCAGAAAGCGTGTGTCGCCAAAAGTGATGAAACCTTGATTTTACTGTACTAATTAACGTTCGCTTCTCAATCATTTTTATCTACACGTTGTACTCAGATGGCTTTTCTTTCGTGGTACAGTGGCACTCGGATTAATTCGGAAAAATAATCTAAATCTACCTAAATTTCTAAAGAATTAGAGTTTAAGGTTTCAAATTTTATCAAAGCTATAAAGAGTGAAAGGTCATTCATATGACCGAGGTCTTTAACCAACTTTCTTTTCATTATTAGTAAACATTAGACATTTAAAAAAAATTGACAATCGCATTATTACTGTAAAATTTTTGTAATTTACAATTATAGATCACAGTAAATGATAAACATACTTAAAATTTAATTCAAAGAACATGAAAAAATTGAAAAAATTGAAAAACCTAACTGACAAAGGGATCCTTTGATAAAACAAAGTAAACAATTACGTTTTAAGAATTTCTCAGGACAAAAATAATTCTCAAAAGAGCTAAAATCATATCTTAAGTCAGGTTTGACGTCTTTTGCAATCAGAATATTATTCCTGCTAGCGTTTATTATCTAATTCAATCATAAAATTCTATTTTTAGTGGAAAAAGAAACATATTTTTAGAATTTTCAGACTGAAATTCATGATCCATTTTTATCTTGAAAATGATTTCAAGAAGGACGAAAACAAAGATTAAACTTCAGAAAAAGTATTTTTAGAAATCTTGAAACTTTTTTATCACTTTATACAAAAAACGGTGATTTTGATAAAAGTAACTGTAATAGAATAAATGGTTTTTTTAAATGCACTATTAGGACTAGCCTTATCTAATTCCATAACACCAAAGTAGTTACTCCCACTTTCAGGTAAAAATATCTAGAATGAGGTGACAGCCCACACATCTATATATTTCTTTGTAAACGATTCTCTTATAAAATTGGGCATATTAATGGGAATTATTGATTTATTCAGATCGAAAATTAACAGAATAGAAAATAAAAACATTGTTGGGACGGAAAAAAAAATTTCACAAACGGAAACCTGATTGTAATAACAGGAACATTTGATAGATTTTGTAATTTGTAATCTGATGATATGTAGAATTTTAAAAATCAACTCTATTTAACATATAAAATATTGAATTAAGAATTAGTAATCAGATTGGAAAAGATTCATTACAGAATCACAGAGGAATTCAGATATCGATACTTCATTTTTATCAAATGCTCAGAAAATCGCGATATCCGATTATCTCCAAGGGCGTGGGTAGTTGTCCTATTATCTTCAACATTGTATTGGAGATGTTGCAAAGTGATATTGATGATATTGTTTTGTAATAGATTCAAAACTGTGTCTTCACTTTATATAGAAAGTTACTCTTAAAATCTTCTAGAAAAACAATGCAAAGTATTTCTGAAAGTTAATTCCAAATATCTGTGACTTTCCATTTATCTTCCTTGATCGATTTTTAAAATATTAAAACCCGTTACAATGAAAAAGCGGAAATTTGGCAATGTAAAAAAATTATGAATTATCTGTTTAAATATATCTCTCAATTCCTGGGTTTGATTCCGTATTCAGTTAATAAATTTCAGACATTTTTTTCCTATTTGTTTTAAAAAGGTTTTTTTCATCTGTCAATTTTTACGAAAATGAATGCTTTCGAGCCATTTTTTAAATTTTTAGGGTTTCTCTTGTGATTTCGAGAGGAAATTCAGTTTTCGAACTTTTCATATTTCCATGTTTCTAGTGGTAATTATGAAAACATGTTGAAGAAATATTCTGATACATCACATTTATACAACGCAAGGAAATTAACTATTACTCGCTACGAAGAGGATCGTTTTGCTATTTTAAACTTTTCCATAATTTATTAAATCCTCACAGAGATAGTTTCATTATATTCTGGTATCATTATGCAATAAGTATTAGTTCACAATATATCAAGAGTTTGAATCTTAAATAGTGTTCAGGAGATAATACCGATATTAGAAACGCTATGGTGATTTATTGTAACTCACCTTGAAAATAACCAGAACACATTCACAATTATCGAGGTATTTAGATGAGTAAGTCGATTATAAAGTGTACTTAAAATCGCTAAACGAAAAGGAAATACTTCCACCACGACTGCAGAATAATTTTGGTATTCCATTGATCCAACTGAATTTTTAAATCGTCACGTATCAGCCGGTTCAGTAATTCAAAAGCTACAGATGTTCCAGTTGTTATAATCGAGTCTAAATGTTCATTTTTTGAGTCGATCACTGGTGGAATGTACCACCTGATCCAATATCCGAAAATCAGTAATCCCAATTGTGTAATATCAAAAACTACATTAAAGCTTGCTCACCTGTCCCCGGAAATCATCTGCGGCATTTGTAAGACAATAGAAGAGATATGAAGACACAACATTCAGCTCCCTATAAAAGCCGATGTAAAATGAGGAACAAGCCAATCTGCTCCAGAACTGATTACGGTGAATCCATAAACCAATTCTTCTCCTTCTACATCGAGTTTCTCTAAATGTGGTTGAAGCCGAACCCTCTCGGGTACGCTGTACTCTTTCTTTTACTTCTTTCAACCCCATTAAATGCCTCGCTCTTGTCTTCTCTTCTTAAAATTCCTCCACCACCTCCACCTCCTTCACCACCTGCTCCTTCTCCGGTCGTTCAAGCCCTTTCTAATGTTCTTTCTCCTCTCGTAGGAATTTCTATTATTGGAGGCTCTCCTCCATCTGACGATGCTTCTGTTGCTGAGCCTCCTTCTCTCTCTGATGTTATTAATATTCCTGAGACTCCAGTTGGTCCTGAGACTCCTGTTGGTCCTGAGACTCCTGTTGGTCCCCCTTCGACATGCTGTAGCGAATGGTCTGATTGGACCACAACAACTTCATGTGGAGACTACTGTGGAGCGTGTGCAACAACTGATTTCACCAGAACTTGTCTTACCGAATCCACTTGTCCTTGTGATGGAGATTCCACAAAAACTGCACCCTGTAATCCCAACCCTTGCCCCTACCCCAGAACTGCCTGTTGTGGAGACTTGAGTCCTCTTCCCGTCGGAGATACTATCCTTTGCACTTCTCCTGGTACAGTAGATGAAGTTTCTCAGACTTGCAGTTGCTGTCCTGAGGAAGGTATCTGGAGTTCTTGGACTCAATCTAGTTGCAATGATACTTGTGGAGGATACGGTACTGCAACATTGTCTAGAATATGTCTCTCTAAACCAAGTGGGTGTCCTTGTATAGGCACAAGTACTGTAAACATTCCTTGTAACTTCAACCCATGTCCTTATCCCCGACAGGGTTGTACTGGCTCATACGACGTTGGAGTTGTTGATTCACAGGTTACCTGTTTGATTCCCCTTAACATACCATCTGCTACTATCAACCCAACAACATGCTGTCCTGCAGCAGGTCTATGGGAACCGTGGGGTCTCTGGAGTGAGTGTGAAACCTCTTGCGGAGGTTGTTCTAGTGCGACCAGAACCAGAACTTGTGCGAGTGAAGCATATGGATGTCCTTGTGACAGTGCACCAACTGAGGACACCACTCAATGTAATCGTCAAGCTTGTTCGTCAGCTCCTGAATGTTGTGTCGGAACTGTTCAGAGTAATGTAGGTGGTGATTACTGTATCGGAACTGATCCCGCTGCTGCTTCCGCCGCTGCTTGCGCTCCTCCTCCTCCTCCTCCCCCTCCTCCTCCCGCTCCCGAACCCGGAGTTTGGAGTGATTGGACTGACTTAGGTTGCACCAAAAATTGTGGCATGTGTGGATTTACCATCCAAACAAGAACCTGTAACTCAGGAACTTGCACGTATGTGGATTCTTGTTGATAACCTGGTATAATTTTTTTTTAGTGATCCAAGCTACCAGGTTTCCACCACTCCCTGTCCTAATAACCTCTGTGCTATTACAACAGAAGAACCTGCATGTTGCCCTGGATCAGGAATATCACTTTCTGGGTTGACTTGTGAAAGCGATTAACATTGTGAAGATAAAACCGCAGCATTCATTGTTCTGTGTTTGACCCACAACCTGATAGCTATTAAGTTATTAGTTCTCCTTCAATTTTTCAAACCCAGCAAACTTGTGTAATTGTGTAATTGTGGTAGAAGTATTTAACTTTTACATTATGAAATAGTAAAAACTTATGTCATCGGAAACATACTCCTTATTTTTCGAGCTTAGGATCTTATCTACAAAAAGAATTCTCAAAACGGAAGGAATTTTAACGATTGAAGGTCGCACGATTCAAATAGGTGTTTTGTCTGTATGATTAGAACAATTATAGATTAACGACTGGGTGAATACGTGTATTCCTATCAAGATCAACTTTTTCAATTTTTTATATGATGAATGACAAATGAGTGAGTTGAATAAGTCACGCATGATTTTATTGATTCATGAATTTTTTTATATATGGAAGTGTATTAAGAAAAGCAAGATCGCCTTTTGGTCGCAATCCCGAGGTTGTAATGATCTATTTTCACGAAACAACAAGATCATAGACCTCTCATTTGCATTTATAGTGAATTCCAACCCTCAACAATTTATCGATTATACTTTATTTTCGAGAAATTTCGGAAACAAATATTGTGTTAATTGTGCAAACTCTTTTTAAAATACATGGACTGTTATACCATAATCTTACTGTTTGACAATTTTTTCTGGAAAATTTAGACGTATCGTGTCCGACGACGAGGATGGTTTCGCCATTCTATAGAACGGAGCTCTGAAGAGGATCAATTAAATTTTATCAGTTTATCGATATCGATTTCCTACCTAACAACCTCAGAGTTTCACGCAAACCTCTTTTTTCGCTTTCCTCGAGTCTCATGGTTGCATTTAGATTCGATTCTGCTAACAAGTCTTCCAATAATTTGTTTAAACGGTTGTCTGAGAAAATGTTGATATTATACCTATTGTAATACGGTACCTGCAACTTTCGGACCCATTTTAGAAGAATCGAAATAGGACCCCATCTTTTACTGTTTCTAAAATATTTTTAAATTTAGAATTACTTTGAATTTAGCAAATCTAACCTTTTCTCAGCCATTTTTGTTATGCGATTGATCTTCCGGATTATAGCCTGAGGTGAAAACCGAGAGAGGATAATAGAATTAGGATATGTGTATAATCGTTTCACATATTTCCATTTCATATACCTCCGAAGAACCTCATTCGGATAAAAAAGACGGGGAAGTTGATGCTCTCGGGGAGCTTCATGGGGATACAGAGGATGGGGGAGACACCATTCCTGAGAAACCTCATAGGAGTACAGAAGACGGGGGAGGTAGTATCTGGTTCTAGCTCTGACTACTCCGGTATCATTGTCAACGATGATTTCTCGAATTGGGCTTCCGTTGACTGTTGTCGGGGTTGATTGAGTAGATGCCAACTCATTGAGCTGGTGGTTAGGGTCATTTGAGTCCTCAATTAGGCTCGGGAAAAAATATCTCGAGGGCTTTGACTGATCTGGATCCATTTCTGGAAATTGCAGCAGCTTTATCATGCATCTTGTCGCGAAAGTCAAAAAATCACTTTATCGTAAATCCAAGAATAAACTTTCTAAAAAATCTCTCGAGACAAATTTCCGACTTGCCACTTAAGATCAAAAAGCATCAAAGCTTCAGCGTATATTTTTTTTACAAAATTATAAAGTATGCAGTAGATTCCGAGCACTACCGAAAATAGACTTGCTTACTTTTCAAGAGAAAAACCGTGATCTGTGGTAATGACGAGAGACGTTCGTTTGGAATGAAAACAATGCCCTTGCCCTCAACTATCAGTCTTATCGCCACGTGTCTTAGGAATTTCTGGATATCTGATTCTTCCTGTTCAGAGTATAGAGTGTTCAAACTATCAAAAAACACTCAAACTGTGCTATTCATAGAAATAAAAAGTTCCACTTTCGAAATCACCTCAATATGAATTTTCAGAATCTTTCGGAAACTTGAGATTTCAGCTGATTCTAAAATTATAAAAATTCGAAATAAGTTTTTTTGAAAAAATATCTCAACACGAATTTCTGGAATATGATTTTTTGTTTTTTTAAACATTTTATTGAACAGAAAGCTATATTCCTTAGATTTCATTTTAAATTTTTATTATATACTAATGAGGTAAAAATAGTTAATATGACTAAGAATGTTCGGCTTATTTTTTCAATTAATAATAAAATCTAGATGATTTTGATATAGTTAT
>VOSG01000121.1:21933-67709 GCA_009761265.1 Halicephalobus sp. NKZ332
TCTTTTAAAAATTCCCTGAATAAAAGAACAAACTTTTGATTACGACACAAAGGATAATATTTAGAAATCTTACAATAGAAACGTTTTGATTTTTGGTATATATTTTTAGGATTTATTTATGAAGAAACGGCATCATTATCGATGATGGTAAAATAAGAGATATTAGTAACAAAGATCTCAAGAAGTCTCAATTCACTAACGATCTCTTCGTTCTTTTCAAGAAGGATATTACTCTATCTATATCCAGGTGGATATTCTTTAATTTTTAAAGAAGAATGAGAAAAAATATGATAAATGACGTGAGTTCCACTATCATAAAAATGACTCTTTTTTGGTATTGACTTGGTTAAATCATATTGAGAACACCCTAATAAAAAATCAAGGAGTGTTAGAACCGGGTCATTGGGTAAAGATTCACCTTCTGTTTTCCATATCTGATAAGAATTAGAAAATATTTTTCGAAATTTATTAGAGTATAAAGGGTTGTAATTATTAAACTTCATTAAAAACTATTATATACTATAAAGAGTGAAAAATTAATATGGTTGAAAATTTCAACTCATTTTTGTGATTAATAATTAAATCTAGATGGTTTTTATACAGTAGGACTTTTATAGTTACTACAAATTCATTACAATTTAAGATAGGGAATTATAAAATAAAATTTTAGATATAAATCTTGTACATTACTACAGAGAACTCGTAAGGAATTTAAAAAGCTAACTGATTACGGTCATTTCTCTTGGAAAATGAACGACTTCTTACTGTAAAACACGAATCCAGGAGGTGGTTTCAGGAAGGGAAGATTATAATACTCTGGAAAAGACATCTTCGATATTCAAGTATCCTTGTGGTGAAAATAAGGAATATTTATAGAGATCATAGCCGCGCTATCTATCCATGGGACCGATAAGAATAGTCCTTTTCAATTATATTATCGCGAGAGTGCTCTTATTAATGGGAGTTGAAAGAGTGAAAATTTTTCAGTAAAATTTTTTCAGATGATTTTTTCAGAAAATGTTTTACTGAAAAATTTAACTCGAAAATGGCCATGACAAAGTATAGATTATTAAGAAAATATTTTTAAAACTCTGCAATATTTAATTTTTTTAAAACAAATTCTATATTCATTTTAATGTTTATTTACGAAGAAATAACATCATTTTCAACAATATTAATATCGGGCAGATCATTAATGGAAGTCTCGGAAAGAAGTCTCAATCTGTTTATGAGTTCTTGGCTTCCTCGACGAAGTCCGGAATTTTTCCTCAGAAGGGCATTTACGACTTTTACGGCGAGTTGGATATTCTCTGGCTTCGTCAAAGAAGAGGAGATAAGGACTGAGAGAGGATCGAGGATTTCGTTTTCTCCAAAATGATCCAGTTGTTTCGGTGTTGCTCTGTTTATACAGGTCAATAGGAAGTCGAGGACACTCTAAAAACTGATCAGTTTCAACAGTTAAAATTATGAGTCAGTGATTCATTGATTTACTGATATACATGTTCCCATTGACGTACCTCAAAATAAATGGATTCGTATTGATACAGAATTACCTGATTAGATTGACCTAATTAATTTAATATGATATTTATATGATAAGAATAAGTTTAATTGTCGATTATTTTTATTCTCTTAAAATTAACTCCGAGTTAAATTCTAATAAGTTATATTTTTATCGAAAGAATTTATGACTATCCATAAAGCATTCAAAGATTATCAACAGTCAGGTAAACTGTTCGACACGAATTCATCTACTGATAAGAATATTGCGGAGTCTCATTTTTATATATTATAAAAAATCCCAAAAACAGCAATGAACTCTCTGGAAACAAAACAATATATAAAAAACTCACAGTTTCACCTTCAGATTCAGTTAACAATAAAATTCTACAAAGGATAGTGATGATTTCGAAATTTACCAATAGCTCGATGACTTTGTTGTCCTCGATAACAATCTCCTTAAGACATCCAACTGCTGCAGTTACGGTGTCTGCATCTGAATGATGTTTTAAAAGAAGTTGAAGTTTTTGCAGAATTCCACAGTCAACAAGGAGATCCGCGATGGGGCTTTCTCTGGAATCTCTGGAAGGACCTTGGGCGACTATTGTGCTCAAAGTACTTAAAGCTAGTAATTTGATTCTAGAAGTAGGGTTATCCAGGAGTCCAACGAGACACTCCACCACCTGGAATTTCGATTTTTAAAATCAAGCTTCTCAATTAATCAAAATTTTAATTTTTTGTTCTTAAAAACGAGGAAAAATTAAAAATCATTGTTCAAAACTTCCGCCTACAGTAAATAAAAGTTCTATTTTCTAAGGTTAATGAATTTCAAACAGCTACTACTCAAAAATTCCATCAAGGAAGTAGAAATCTCAAAACCCACCAAATTTTCTACAAAACAATCTCCATCAACAAGTCCTCCCTCTACTGTATCTTTAATAGCCTCCATCGTTCTACATAACTCCTCATCGTCTTTATATCCGATCAACAGAGCATAACTGGAATCAAAATAATTATCTTTAGGAGCTATTGACCAAGTCGATATCCTTCTGTCTTCCAACTCCCTCGGTCTTCTTTTCCCAAAACAATTTCCCATTTTAACTTTTAAAAACAATAAATACAACAAAACTAAATCTCCAAAAACAAAAACTTCCTTCCAAAAATTAAAAACCAAATTTCTTCCAAAAATGAATCACTTGGCATTTTCTCCGAAATTTCTTAATTGTAAAATTATTTATCTCTACAACGATAAAGGGAGGGAGCCAGAATCAATACTAATAACACAATAAAAAATGAGGGATTTCAGTGAGCAAGACATCAAAAAGATCAAGCAAAAGTCAGGAGCAGACATGAAACCGGTATATGGGGGCTTTGCGTGGCCGAAAAAACAATATAGAATCTATGACTTTTGTTGGCTTTTGGGACTTAGAGGGACAACAAAAATTCTCGAAAAATATTAGACCCGAAAAATTTATTTTGGATTTTCCTGAAAAATAAGGAAATTAATATACCGTAAACTTTTGATTTTTTTGGGGTGGCTTTTTGGCCTAAAATTTGAAAGAAAATTTTCTTCGTAAAAAATGACGAAATGCCCCCAAGACAGGAAGACAACAAGGCGAGACGGGCAATTTGTAAAAACATTTTGCAACTTGAATCAATTTCGAAACAATGATACTCATTAAAATTGGAAACCAGAAGCAGGGGCTTGATTTTGGGTGTCACTGAAGAGCGAAGAGTCCTGTGCAGCAAGTTCCTCGTCATTGTCGGAAGAGAAGAACGCATCAATAATTTCGTACGCCAATTTGTAGATCTCCTCGTTATCGTGGTTCTGAAGGTGCTCAATCTTGTCCAATCCTCCACATTCCTCAATCTTCCCGCAAATCTCATCAGTTCTCGCTCCAGCCTTCTTCAAGATGTTGTTGAGTCCATCCAAAACAACTTGAATTATTTGTGCATCACGAATACTGAGCAAGTTGCAGAACGGCGGAATCACGTTACAATCAACCATGTAGAGGACATGCTCAACTGTCCCGCTTATGGTAACATTAGAAATCGCCCACGCCGCCTCCTTCTGAGTTTGGAAATCTCCACGGTCCAAGAGATTGATAATCAGTGGGATAAGATTCGCGTTAATCACCGCCTGGACTTGGATTTCGTTACCAGCAGTAATATTGGACAGGAACCACACAGCCTCCTTGTTAATTTTCTCTTTCGGATGGGTAAGCAGACGCTCCATCATATTTAATGCTCCACTATCAAGAACGAGTTGAGTTTGCTCATCCGTTCCCGTTACAATGTTTCCGACAGCTCTCAAAGCAGCCGTCTGAACCTTCACTTCTGGGTGTCCCAATAACTCGACCAAACTTTTAACGACCTAAAGCCAGTCATTAATAAAAGATATTCAAAGCGAAAAACCTACCCCACTGTCAATGACTAGTTGAATTTGCTCATTTCCTCCATCAGTAAGATAAGACAAAGCCCAGACAGTATCAACTAAAATGCTGGTGTCTTGGTGATGTATCAAAACCGCCAAAGCCGGAAGAAGAGCCAAAACGATTTCTCTGCTCGGTGGTGGATCTTTGCTTCTACAAAGATTGACCATCACCCAAGTGACATTACGAAGGAAGTTCAATGGAATCTCAGGAGCGACGAATTTCAAAAGCGGCTCAACAATGCCCAACTGAATACAATAATCTCGGAAATGAGGACCATCGCCTGGAAATTCCCAAAATTAGACTCAAAATCAATCTAAAACGGAAATAAACTAACCGATAATGTTGCCCAGAGCCCAGACAGCTTGCTCACAGACATTCAAGTTCGGCGACCGAAGAAGCTCCAAAAAGTACGGCACAGCTCCTGCCTGAACAACAGCTTGAGTTTGTTCGGAAGTTCCAGAAGCAATGTTCGTCAACGCCCAAGCTGCCTCAAATTGAAGGGAAGAGCTAGAAGACAGAATTTCATATATGAACCTTCAAAACACAGAACTTACTTTGAGCTGCGAAGACACTCAACGAGAATAGGAAGAATACCGCTTTCGATTAAATCGTCAATTGGCGGATTCCTGTCAGAAGAAAGAAGCTTACGAGCTTGAGTAACAGCTAACATTTGAGTCTCTGGATCAGGACTTTGAGCTTGAGCAACTATCTGATGCAGTTGCTGCATGTCGTAAACTGGTGGAGTAGCAGAAGTGTCGACATCATCATCGGGAACTGTTGCACTAATATTACGTCTTTTTGAAAGAGCTTCTTCGCGCTTGTCTTTTCGAAGACTTATGGTCGTATCGATACGATTCTTCCGCAAAGCTTCGCTGTCTTTGCCCTGGTTCTTGTATTGTGCAATTCGCTCAGCCATGTTGTATCGCCTGAAAGCAAGACAAAATTAATGAACATGGGGAATCGAAGATCACGAGATTCATATAAGGTGTCTTGGGAAAACGCAATTCGCGACATACTCGTAAAGAACTAGTTAAAATTATATACAAAGAATCGATAAAAGTGAATTATAAAGCCAAAATGGTGATAAATTAGACACAGGAGGATGTCCAGAAAATGGTCGTTATCAAGTTCCATGTTATTCGAAACGGTAAGCAAAGATGTTTGTCTTTCATCAAACGTCTGCATATCTTCGTTCTAAGACTTTGGGAAATGAATTGTAAGTTAAAACACGTCAATCGATTAAAAATAGGAATTAACCAAATCATTTTACCGAAATTCCGGAACATCAAAGCAGCAAGTGGAGGATATGTCCGTCCTTCACTAAACACGCGCATGTCTTCATTTTAGGACTTTCGACAAAGATGAATCAATTAAAGAGAATCAATCAAGGTTATAAGAAAGATACTAAGAAAGTAGTAAAGTGAAGGTTGTCATCGAAGTTCCGCTACGTTCGGAATTATGGAGAATGGGAGATATATTTTTATTTTATGAAAACCACACACTTTCGCTGTGAAACATAAAATATGAAATATGAGCAAAAAATCGGTCAACTAAGGTTATAAACGAATGTGCCTAGAGCAGCGAAATGAAATTCGTCACCAACAGCCCATGAGATTTCAAATAATTAAAATAATAACGCGCGGAAAAACGTCTGTTTCCGATAAAAATCCATGTACACTTTCGTTCGAAGAAATTAAACAAAGACGGAACACAAGTAGAAAACGGTCAATTAAGGTTATAAAAAGGTATATAGAAATTAATAAAACAAAATCCACCATCCCAGTTCCGTGAAATTTTAAAGTAATAATCAAAAGGAAGCGTCGATTTTCATTAAATACACGTATATTTTCGTTCCAAGATATCAAAAAATATGGAATACAAGTGGGGAAATCAGTCAATCAAGGTTATAAAAAAGATACCTATGAATTAGTTAAATGAAAATCGCTATCAAAGTTTCGTAACATTCAAAACAGCAGTGAGTAGAGGACATGTCCGTCTTTCACCGAACGTGTGCATGCTTTCGTCTCGAGACGCTCAATAAAGAGACCAGTTCGTTTTTCTCGCACTTCTTCTGACCGACGAACCTATTCGAAAAAATTCAAAAGTGAAAAAATTCTACAAATAATTTAGAAAAGCAAAGAAAATTTATGAAATCTGAGAGAATAGAGGAATTCTCGTAAAAATTTCCAAAAAATTTATTTCCTCAAGATTGTTTCTGAATTATTTTGTGTCACAAAAAATTGACTTTTTCTAGAATTTATCCTCCTGTAAAAATCAAAAATAAAGGTTTCCACGAAATTCCCAGAACCAGAAAATTCCAGAATTCAGTTTCAGATAATTATGAAATTTCCGCGAGATCTTGGTTCTAAAAACTTTATTCTTGGGATTCATCTGTTACATTCAAAATAAACATTTGTTAGCCTTTTTCATTGAATTTAATACTACAGTAACTAAAATCTTCCTGAACTACTGGATTGCATGTCTTCTGCCGTTTAAGTACAGTATGCCATCTGAAATTTTCTTACATTCACATGTTAATTACTAAAAAGATCACCTTCGTAGGTTCTGGGGATTACGATAGGAACCTCCTTCTCTTTTACTTCGCTTTCGAAAGTGAATTGGAATGTGTTCGTCAAGTCTTTCTTTCCTGTACTGAGATTCAGGACTTGGGCATCGACACTGACTTGCATCAACTCCGTTGTACTGTAGCAGACCTGTAATTTGCAACAATTTAATAGTTTAAAAAAATAAATACCCGATCATTGTTAAATTTCAATTGACAAAATCTTAAAAAAGTGGTCAAAGTTTGTTAACGGAAGGACCATTTTGGAACCGCTGGTAAGACGGGGCCTTTTTGAATCCGTAGGCTACGCGGAAGTCTTTTTGTACCTGTAGACTACACAGAGACCTTTTCGGTACCGTAGGTCACACGGGGGTTCAGGCAGAACCTGAGTGAGTTTATATGATAACCGTCAACTCCGGACCACGATTCCCTTCCGCAAAAGTGGTTCTTTTAATCATTGACGATACTTCAATACGACCAAATGCGAAACTTTCGTCATCTGAAGCAGACGATCACAGAAATTCATTCTCTTCAGAGCAAAAGTGATTACATGATTAATTTTTTTTCGACTTATGCGTCATTATTCCTATCGCAGACGTCTTTTCTTAACAGCAAACTACTGCCCTTGAACTTTTAATTCTATCAAGAAATTTAAACTCATGTGAAAAGACAACTCAAAGATCGGTAATCCAAAAATCGAAATGTTGGATTTTCAATAAAGTTCCCAATAATTGACCTTTAACAATATCTTAAATGTTCTTCCAATTCACTTTGGATGAAAATCCACAAAAGTGATCAACTATCGTTGACAGAAAGTTATAATTGTCAGAAAGACGGGATCTGTTTTAAATCCACTGACCAGATAGAGCCATTAATTTTTTTCGTTTCGTATTTTTTGACCATTAACGAAATAGGGATTATTCTAAAGCCATTTTCCAAAACAGGTATTTTCAGTTACGTATGCATGATAATCGTCAGCTTCGGACCGTGTTGTTTTCAAATTCGCCCTTTTAACCATCTACAAAGTGCAAAAACAACTTGGAAGAATTTCATTATTGGAAACAGACGACGAACGATACTCATTTTTCCATATCGAACGTGAAAGAGTAAGTTTTCGAGCATAATTTTCTAAAGTAAAATAATAACTAATATTCCCATTTTGTTCATAATAATCAAAGGACATGAAATTGAATGAAGAACTTCGTGATAGGATCTGTTTTTCGACGAAAAAATCAACTTTGCAGTTATCCTCATTTCCCGAGAAATCCCAGGATCAATATTAAGTTAAAGAAAACCAACTTGCCTGAGAATTCAGAAGAAGCAAAGATCCAACTTCGACAGGCCTCCTGAACATGATGTTGTCTACGTCCACGACCCTGGGTCTGGCGTGAGAGAGGGCAGCGGCATTGGCCCAAGCAGTTTCGAAAGCGAGTCTCATCAAGTAACCTCCAAAAATTTTTCCATACAGATTCCTTTTTATTGGAAAACATATTATCGCATTCTTCAATTTCGCGTCTTGCATCCAGACATGGCCGGGAGGGAGATGACGTTCAAAAGTATGACTCCTGAAATAACATACATCAACAATCACGACAAAAAACTCAAAGTAAACTTTTCTACGAAATTTTTTCGACAAGAATTCCCGGAATTTAAGATTTTGTATTTTTCCCAGGAATTTCTGCTGAATTCTGGGTATTTATAGAATTATAATACTCTAGTAAAAAACCAACTGTTCGTTTATGGTTTTCAGGAAGATCTCGTGAAGGATGTTTCTTTCTTCCTCAGTCGGGACAGTTTTCAACAACGAATTCTTCTCTCTCGCGATTCTTTGATTTTTGGCATGTTCACCTTGGTAAAAAGCTTCCTTATCCTCCTCCGTTTCTAGTAACAAAGGCACATTTCTGACGGACTTTCTTGTTTTCGGATCTTGAGAAACCATCACGAACTTCGCCGTCAAGATATCTCTCAAATCCGTTTCCGAATATTTTTGTTTCAATGTCATGGTTGCTTCGATGGACGATTTGCCTACCCAACTAATATAGCCATCCATGATGATGTCCAGATCCGACCTCGATATTTTGTCTGCCATCACTGAAAATATTCATAAGAAATTATTTCCTAAGATTCACTTAAGTTCTTGTAATTTCTCGAATTCCAACTTTTACAAATTCGTTTCTAAAGTATTTCTTTAAAATAAAAAGCTTACAAATTCTATCGACACAAGCCGTGACGATGAGCATTGGATGGTGTGCCTGGGTCCCCATAGGTACTCCCACAGGCTGATTGTGTTTGAAGGCGAGCCAAACAGCGAACATATCCAGATCTTCCAGAAGTACTCCAAATCTCGATCTCGCTTGACCAGATGCATTTATATACCTTATTTGGCATTCCGGATTATTCGATAACGGGATAATACAGCGTGTCACAGAAGCAGATGGTGGATGAGCTTTGTCAGGGTTGAATTCCGGAGCCACATAATTCTGTCCAGAAGCCACATGTTTCTCCATCGTCGATCGGAGTTCCATTATCGTCGGAAGTCCATTTTGGAGCGATCTAAATCTCCTAGGGAAAAAATTCACCGATTTCGCGATTTTCAGCATCCTTAAGAATTTTATTTAAAAAATTTAAAAAATGAAAATATAAAGTGAAATAGATTCACACTTCTCAGTCCTCAAGTTTTCCATCAACCCGTTTACCGTCTTCAAGAAATCCAAGTTTCCAAAGCTCCCGAAAACGTTATAAATAAATTATTACAATAAAACAGAAATCAGAATTCAGGCACTGGGAGAGAACAATTTTAATTTCCAAACTTTAATGTTGCATTGGTTCTTCTCCCGCTGCCGGAGGAGGAGGCTCATGGGCTCCGGTTCTTGGCAAATTCACGATTCTGTCGAGATAAGGTTGGACTTCGTCGTCATCCATGGACTTGAAAGGTGTATCTTTTCCAACAATCGCAATGGTCGTATTTTTCTTGCTCAAGTTGTCCTCTGCAGGAAGAGTGTCTCTCAAAGCGAGGAGAGCGTGTTCGATCAACTTGTCGAGAGAATCGGCAGGAAACTCATCTAGATGTTTCTCCAAGTAGGTACGAGCAGATTGGGATCGGGCTCCGATAGAAGTGGCGAAGGCTTCGACGACTTCTCCAGAAGGATCAGATTGAACAAGATGAGTTCCGCTTCTGTCGTAGCCGGCAACGACGAGTCCCACGCCGAACGGACGACGACCGTAGTATTGGGTATTGGCTTGAAGTTTCAATTGGAGATGGTTGTTCAGAACTTGGATCGGAACAGGTTCTTTGAAATCCCAACGCCAATTTCCACATTCTGTTTGCAGGAATCGCCTGGAAAGTGCTTACATGAATTACTATCTCGATTTCCGAGAAACTCACGCTAAAATACGGCCATCGGACAACAAACCAGCGATCGAGAGACCACAGTGGTTGTCGAGTTCGAAGATTTTCTTCTGATGAGAACATAAATCATTGGCAGCGCGCTGGAAATCAATGACTTTATTTTATAGAAAATTAGGTATGCGTTGACTGACCTTGAGGGCTACTAGAACGACGTGGTTCTGGCTCTTGACGCCGACAGTGGCACTTCCTTGCTTCATAGCCTCAACGGCGTAATCCACTTGGTGGAGACGTCCCTGAAAGAGAGGATTGATGACATACTAACATCCTGAAGACACAAACCTGAGGACTCCAGACAGTAACATCGCTGTCGTACTGATTACGGAACATTGGTAAGACCTACAATTCAATGAGTCAAAAAGAGGAACTAAAGTAAGAAAATTCAGAGGAAAATCCGAGAGTCATCAAATTCAGAAACGAGGAAAAATAAATGTTTTTAGGGCTATATTTTAATATAATGTATCTCTAAGGCCTGTATTTCAATATAGCCAAGTTTTTTAAAATAAAAATACATAAATCGGGAGAAAAAAGAAGAAAAAAGTTTGAAAATCATCAAATTAAGAAGTGAAAAAGAAGGAAACGGAACGCCAACTCTTTCGCTCTGAGAATTGTCGGCAGAGTATTATTCTTTCTCCATTCCTCACAATTCTCCACGATCGCTCCTGTTTTCAATCAATTACTTTATTTCTCCGTATCCTTTTATCTTATTTTTTACCGTAATATGTCTACCATCTTTTTCAACAACTTTTTATTTTGTTTTTAGAGTTGTTTTTTTGGAAACTATCAAGTAGGCTAACATTATTAAAACATTCATTTTCCCTTTTGAACTGTTTTCCTTGTTGTGAATCATATTATCAGATAGGGTTTTAATAACGTTTTGTTCGTTCTTTAGCTAGCTTGCTTGATCCAGCAAGCCCTCCTTGGGTTCGGTGTGAAGTTGATTGTCTAAATTCCCTCGTTATGAGTGATACGAAGATACAGGCCACCCTTGTTGAGAAGCCTGACGCTGAGGTCAAAGAAAATGGCGAGGAGGTGAGTATTGAGCTCCTTTCGATATATCAACCAAGCTTCATATATCAATCAACTCTTATTTCTGGGCTATTTGTGAAATGGAAATGGATTCTTATACGTGAAAGAGTTTTTATAATACCATTTGTTTCAGGCAGAATTTGTTGTCCCTGCAGATTCGAAGGTTAGAATTAACTTGCCACTGAAGCAAAGATGGACTCTCTGGTTCCTCAACAGCAATAAGGAGTTGGAATGGACTCAACGTTTGAAAGAGATCTATACCTTTTCCCAATTGGAAGAGTTCATCCCGTATGTTTCTAACCGAAGATTTCTTTAACGGAAAAATTGTAGTTTCTACGACAGCATACGTCCTCCATCATCGTGCATTGGATGTGACTACAATCTTTTTAAAGAAAACATATCCCCAATGTGGGAAGTGCCAGAAAACAGGGACGGAGGTCGTCTGGTTCTAAGTGTGGACAAGAATCGTGCTGATCTTCTGGACACTCTTTGGACTGAGCTTCTGTTTGCTCTCGTCGGAAACATGTTTGGAGACGACACTCCTTCTATTTGTGGTGCCGTCTGCAACATCCGTAATAAAGGGTCTAAGGTGTGTTTTCAAATTGATCCAAATCTTTAAAGCCACTCTTCAGATCAGTCTTTGGACTACGTCCTCAAACGACGACGAAGCCAACAAACGTATTGGAACGACTATGCAAACTGTCTTCCACAAAGTTGAATCCGATATTCCGCAGATTCGTTACGAAGATCACAAGGAAGTCCAGCATAAACAAGGGAGCAGAGTCCAGGAGAAATTTATTATTTGAGGCGGGGATTTTTGCTTTTGAATTAATCGGATCTGTCAATTCTACAGTGCCGTCTATCCATCTGCAAGAATATTCGATTCACGTAATTATGTTCGTTGAAAACTATTTAAAAAATACAAGTTTATTTTGATTTTTTGACGATATGTTTTAAACATTTCCATATTTCCATTTCGTGGTGTTTCAAAGTTAACTTTTTAATTTAGATGTCGAAAATTAGTTTGGAAGATCTCGGAAATCTGCCTCCTCAGCAACTTGCCACGATTGCTCGTCAAGTGGAAACTGAAGTTCAATTCTTTACCTCGTCGCTGAAAGATCTTCGTGGAGCAGTTGTTTCCTTCCAAAGATCAGAAGACACAGTTAAGGAAACAACGGAAGCAGGAGAAAACCGACAAGGGCTTGTTCCATTGACGGACACTATTTTCGCGAAAGCGAATTTAGCGAAGCCAGAAAAGTTCTTGATTGATATAGGAACGAATTACTATGCTGAGATGACTCCGGAAGAAGCGCAGAATATGTTCCTGAGAAAAAGAGAATTTGTTGAGAAACAGATCAAGACGATCGAAGACTTGTTGAAGGATAAGCAGCTGATTTTAAATGTGGCCAAAGAGGCATTGAAGGCGAAAGCGGCGGCTCAGACGCAAGATGCCTAAAATTATTTTAATCTAATCGAAATGATCTTGTATCTTGTATCTTGAGTAGTCGCTTTGGTTTGTTGTAGTATTAAGATAAAAGGGAAAGACAAACGGGCCAAGTAAGGTCTTTCGATTCCTACGATAAGTGTAGTGTATTTTCATTCTTGAAAAAAGGAATCGATTTGTTTTCATTTCTTAGTTTTTCAGTGAAATCTCGATGTCTTCGTTTTGGGAATTTGTGAAACGCCACAAGGGGAAGATAGTGGTGGGATCTGTGGCGGTAGGGGGACTGTATACGGCGAAGAAGGTTTATGATTCGGAACTTTTGGAAAATCTGACCGCGAATTCTGTAAAAAGAAAGGAGCAGGAAGAACAGCTTCTTGTTGCGAGAAAACATTTTATTTTTGATTCTCATCAACAGTCTTGTGATAAAGGATTGACGGAATCGATAGTGGATATTAGGAATATTATTAGAAGTAGATACCCGGTGGAGAATATTGTGGAGACGGTAAAGGAACCGGATCTACCTCCAGAAGAAAAAATAAGAGTGTTCGAAGATATAAAGTTGAAATCTTTTGCGAGAATTATTTCGACAAGTTTTGCTTATTCCTTGGTTATTGTTGCTTCCAAGACTCAGAAAAGTATTATTTGTTCGGAAACTTGTAAAAACATCCAGAAAAAGAGGACACAGGAAGCCGGAAGTTCTGGAGTGTAAGTTTTTTATTAAAATTTTGTGGGATTTTTAGAATTCCTTAAAACCTCGAGTATTTTATATTTGTGGATTTTAGAATAAACTATGTCCAGTCCCTGATCTTCGGAGAAGAAGAATCTAAAAGAAGATCGACCTTCACAGATCCAAAGGTCCAACAAGTCTTTGTTAATTGTATCCAATTTTTGACGACTTCCGGACTCAGCCAGTTGTTCAACAAGATCGATGGAGTCGTTGAGGAACTCCTCCTGGAATATCCCCTTGGGAAGGGAGCCAGTATTTCGGATTTCGAAAGTCTCCTCGAAACAGCAGTGGAGAGGATCGAAAAAGAAGTTGGATCAAACAACTTTGCAAATCTGATCGTTCCTATCACTAACGTCCATGTAAGTTCCTAATATGTGTAAAAGATATCATTTTCTTCAACTTTAAGTTTAAATTGAATTTTTGATTTTAATTTACAGACAAAATTCAACGGACAAGATGCCACTCAGCTGGAAGAACTGCTTACTCACTTTGTCACTCTGATCCAACTTCCGAGTTGCAGAAAATTGATGAGCCTCTTCGTCCGTCGATTTACCTCCAAAGCCATCCAGGTAAACTATTGTTAAAATTTTCTTAAATATTAAAAATTATTCCCTTCAGTTTCTCAAAGACGATCTCGGATCTGTTTCTCAACCTGTTGCGAAATTCCTTCCATCAATTGCGGATTCCTTTTCTGCCATCTGCAAGAATGTAGCGGAATCCCCTTTCCAGGATTGTCTCCACTCACACGAACTCCACCAATTCACTTTGATGGCCTTCGGATCAGAGTCCGTCAAGGATACTATTGAATTTGGTCTTGATTGATATTAATTAAAATATTATCCATAAACTTTAGAAAATTCCAAATTCAGTTTTCATCCAATATTTCGAATCCGATCTTCATTAACATAACTTAAAAAATCAATTTATAACAAGTGAGGTCGAACGTAAAGCACTGCACCATATCAAGAGAGATCAAACAGCAAAACTTACAAAAACAATTCAAAAACAAATTTAAAGGCGACATTAATTTTTGGTTTGAGATCACAAAAACCTAAATACACAACCCTCATCACATAACGGCACATCACGCAGTAGAGTTATCTGGTGTCGAGTCATCTTGACTCAAGCTCAATCTCGACCTGTTTTCGTCATTTTCCTTCGTCGATGAACTCGGCGACAGTACCTCCGCAGATCCATTCAAAATCGCTTCAGTACCGAGAAGTTGTTCTTGTCGAAGTTTTTTCGTTTTGATATAAGCCTCTTCGTCTTTTTCATGTTTCCTCTTCGGACTTGCCGGTAATCCAGAATTTTCAACGACATCAGGAACATTTTTCTCATCTTGTTCCATTTCAACATCATATGGGGCTGGTGAGGGAACCATCGATGGAGCCACACTAACAGGCATACTGTCAAATCTCGCTGCCAATTCCATATCATGTTTTATTTTTTTAAACTTCTTCTCTATTCCATCTATAGCTGCCAACATCGCGTCTTTCGTTGTATTGTCCATTCCACCTTTTTTCAGGTGTTTAACATAATTCTGAAGTCGGTTACAAACTTTTTTGTATTTGAAGAATATTTGAAACTTGTCCATTTCACTCGTGAGTTTTTGGACAACTTTGAAGGCTTTTGGCATCAATATCAGACAATCCAGGATTAAAGCTGCATAGGAAACAATATACCTGTTGCCAACTCGGTACCTAAAAATCCGAAATTAATAAAATGGACCTATATAAATTGACAACAAATTAATCCACATCAACAAGTATAGATTAATATACATATTGTCTATAAAAAAACTCACTCTCTCGCCAATTTGACCAGGTTCTGACAAATCGCATTCGCTGTCGATTCCGCTTGTTGTATAGTTTTAATATAGCTAAAGAAAAATTCCGCTACCGGCTTGAAATCATATTCCCTTATTCCATGTTCATAGAATCTTTTCAATACGTCTCTGATAAGTCCACTCACAGGAACATTACACTCCGTAATCATGAAGTGGAACACAAACCTGGCCAACTTTACCACATGTTCATTACAGTCCAAAAGTAACATGGCCAACTTCGCCTTGTTGTCGTCAGAGAGAACAATAACTTTGAAGCAATTCAAATAATGAATCACCAATAGGGACACAAGTCTGATATTCGGAGACTTGTCGTGAATTGAAGTCAGGAAATCATCTGATCTTTTCGAAAAGGTATACGGATTGCTCATTATTATGTCTGCTAATCCAAGTAACATATTCGATCTCATTTTTGTCGAAGTTGTTTTCATATAGTGATAAACAAAGATCAAATGATGATTACATATCCTCGTCGAAGCCAGCATCATTTTCAATAAGCACATCATCGCAGAATCAGAAAGATCACTCGTTATCGGAGGTCTTCTTCTAAACCTCAGAATCTGCATCACGATGGGATAAACCCTCGCAACCAACGAATTCGGCTTGAAAAGATCGTATGTGATGGCATCTTTTATTTGATAGCTAACTTTCGCATCCACTGATTGTCCCACCGCACCTTCTATTCCTTTACTTGAAGCGTAGATAGAAGCTCCGCAAAGATTGTCTTTTTCAAATACCGATAGATCAGAATGTACATTTGACAACAAGCCGAGAGCCTTCACAACTCCTCGGTCCGCGTTCGTCACGGTTTCCAACTAAAAGTCACTGATAAATAAAATTTAAAAACAAATCTACTTTGGTGAAACGAGAACGGATGTAATTTTTTCCAAAAAAGCTACTACTAAAATCAGTACTTCCCGGCCATTCCCCAAAATTCACGTTAATATTACCATTTTAATAATAAAATTAACAACGATCCACCCACCGTATTTCTCAACTTTTCCAATCCATGTGTCATCGAATCTGTGACGAAAAATATAGTCCTCGAGATATATTCTTTAACCATGAAGAACAGTCTTTTCAGGACTAGTTGCCAAGTTCTCCTTGTATTTTTCATCAATACGAACAAACTTATACATTGCATTTGTACTTTTTTGAAATCCCTTAATGGAATCTGCTTTCCAATTTTCAGAATCTCTTTCAGGGATTCGAAATCAGGATTTCCTTCCTCATCAAAAGTCATTTTCAAGCACTCCATGGCTTCTTTCGGTTTCAGACCTTCCAGCCTTTTCCTCATTTGGGTTTTCTTTTTTCTTTTCGTAAATCTTTGATATTTGTCATAAAACTGAGGTTTCCTAACGTCGAAAACCGGAATATCATCATTAAAAGTAGCTGTCGTAATATCCATATTTTCTGTCAGATTTCCTTGAGTCAACGTCAATTGCGTCAATTCATCTACTACCGTCGTGTTCTCCATCTTTTCCGACAATTCTATAACCAAAGAATCAATTCCTGTTTCAGAAGACAATGTAAATGCCACATCCATATTCTTCTCTCTCAGTTTCTTCCTCATCGCATTCATCGTTGTTGTCGATAAAAGCCACAAACGTCTGAAAATCCTCAATTGAGAATTCAGATATCTAACTTTCAAGAGAATCGGAGAGATCAAGTTATTCGTCAATTCATCCGGACTTGTAGAAAGCTCGAATATCGCTTTCATCGTCAATCTCGCTCTTGTACACCATCTTTTCGCCTCTATATACGGTAGTTGCTTAACAACTTCTCTCGTAATTCTAACAAAGAAGTCATCTGTTGGAGGAAACCTGAATGGTTTTTCTACTTTCTCCTTAGCCTGAAGCTCCTCATCAGGTATCCTCATTCCTACCGCAACTGCCAATCTCAAAGCTTCCACTTGAATTTTGTCTTGTTTATTGTCCTTCATGACTTTCACGATATTTCCAAAATCCTTCTGCATCGCTTTCGGATCAGCTCTGAAAGAATCAAAATCATCTAAACTTGAGCATAGTAATCTTATCTAAATGTCTAAACATAATAAAAATTGCCCAAAAGTTTAAAGTCTCTCAACCCCAATTATCTAATTTTCGAAATATTATAAAACTCACAGGGCACACGCATATAGAACTCTCAGAGCCAAAAGTGCCGTTTCTTCATTCTCATTAAATGCCAGTTGCCACAGAAAATTAACTGCTCCTTTCTTTATTCCATCTTTCTTAAAAATTGCCACCAAGGTATCCGTCACTATGCATCTTTCTTCCATAGTCGATCCATGTACAACTTGCAGAATTTTCTGAACTGTCGATCTTTCTGATATATCATCTTTACTGTTCAAACTGAAGAAGATTTCTTTTCCTGTGTTGATTATATACTTCCTGACGTCGTCATTTTTCGAATAAATAAGTTTACAAATCTGTTTGATCGCACTTTCAGATTTCCTAATGTGAAAACTCCTGCATCCAGCTATGAACCTGATTATCGGCTCCACATCCCTGTCCGACCTCGAAAGTGCTCCCACAGCCGTGTTCATGCATTCTTCAATATGGAGTGCATAATGCATAGATTCCAAAATCCTATTCAACTTTTCTGTTTCTTCTTCTATTCTTACTATTTTTTCTCTTTTTTTCTGTTCTGCTGCATATTTCTTTCTTTCTTCTTCATCTCTGTCTATCATTCCAACATGATACTTTAGTAGAATCCTGACCATATCTTCTACCATATTTTCAAAATCGATTTCATCAATATTCGGGATTTTATATGCAAAGAAATAATTCGCTAGTTCAACAATTGCTTCTTTCTTCTCTTCCGGATTTTTAAACATCGTCGAAATCTTCATTTCAGTCATCATCACTTCTTCTGACGTCATTTCAATTTCTGATTTCTCTGGGAAATTTTTCTTTTCCAAATACTCCTTCAAAATTCCCGAAACTAATTCTTTTGCTGCATTTTCTTCTTCCATATCCTTTTTCTCTTGAAGTTCTTCCTCAAATTCATCATCATCGACTACAGCTTTCAAACTATCCAATTCTTTTTGAACCGAAATATAATCTTTGTGAAGCTTCTCTATGTCCAGATCCGCTCCAAAAGGATTCTTTCGAATAATAACGTCCAGAGCTTGAGCCGCATGTTTCCTGACACTGCTGAGAGGACTTTCCAGACATTGAGCGAGATCATTCAAAATTCCTTTAGCATAGAAACTTCTCGGGAAAGACTTCCTCTCAAAACAGCTGGAGATCAAGTTGCTGAAGACGTTCATCGCCCTGTTCCTCACGTTTGCATTTTGATCATAAAGACAATGTTGAATTCTCAGCAGATAAACTTCATCTTCAGGACCAAATTCATCTCGAAGAAAACGGTCTTTCAAAACCACTTCCATTATAGACAAAATTAACGATCTCATCCCTCCTTGCTGAAGAAACAATTATTACCATCAGTCGTATAGTAAAAAAAACAGAATTTAACATCCATGTGAAACCCTCTTGAGACTGATTTTTAGAATTTGGAAAATCAAAACACGAACATATCTCGAAACGAATCTCCGTAAGTTATCACAAACTCAGTATTTTTATATTTACAAAAACAAACCTCATTTTTGATTAGCCTGTATAGAACACTGAAATTATTTGCCACAATTTCCGGACATGCTGTTGCCAAAGTCGAGATAAATAAATTAAAAGGTTTCACTTTTTCTGCCGTGTCAAACTTTTCTTCCATAAATTGAGCCAACATTGCATCCAAGAAATATACAGAATCTGGGATTTCTTTTAATGCTGCCATATATACGAAAGTCGAACAACTCTTGTAGTAATATTCCCACCCAAATAGTTTGGCCACGAATTCCTTCACAATTCCTCTTAGAACCTTCCATTCTTTTCCCATAAAAACCAAAATTTGGAATAACTGAAGCTGGATTCTTCTGATATGCTCGTTCTTTTGCTGATTCTCTGGATTACTCAGAATCTTGAAAACAGTGTTACTGACGATAACCGGCAAACGTCGAGGAATCTCGTTCGAAAAAAGTTCTTTAATCGCAGACAAAGTTATATTTTTGATGTCTATCGCCAGACAAATGATATCTCTCAGTGCGCAGTGAGCTGCTTCTCGGATAGAATTATAACTTCCCATGAAGGGAGCATCGTCATTTTGTTTCTTCTTCTCCGAACTGAAATAATATCGTCACACGAATATCAATGTTGTGGAGAATTAATCAACTATCAATACCACAAAAATACCTACCATTTTAAATAATCCGCTTCCAAGACGTAGAGGAATCGGCAGAACAAATATAAATACATCAAAATGAGGTTCTTAACTGCAGGGATTCTTTCTCGGTTAGCTTCCTCAATCGGGACACATTCCAGAATCTGAGCTTCTAGACTGTCTTTGTGACGACATAGAATCTTCAAAGCATCTATTCTCAGGCTTTTTTCTCCTATCTCGTAATTCTTGAACATAGAATATAATTCCGAGAAGAAATTCGGAAGATACTCCAGACTTTCCATTTGTGAAAAAGCTTCAATTGCTCTTTCGAAAGTTTCCTCATCTGAAGATACATTTTGGACCCAAAAGAACTCGTCCGATTCCTTCGTCAAGTCATCATCAGAAACTGGGAGTTTGAAGGGCTTGTCAGCCATAAGGCAACTGAAATACGGTAGGAATATAAGTAAAAGTAGAATAAGGCCAGAAATACGAGTAAAAAACAGACATAAATAAACACGTTGAAGCTCGACTTAAAAACTCTAAATAAGAAGTAAATAATCGGAAATTAACCGACTACATCAATTAATATCAAAATAATAATAATTCTCTTTAACCTAGAATTTTGTAACAAAACTATTACACATAAAATCTGCACCGTTTTCGAGTTCCGAACAATAATGTTTCACCTTCTTCCCATTCCAAAAAGCGAAACAAAACGTTTTGCTGTTATGGAAAGCAACAATTTCCTGAATTCTTCCTTGTCTAAAAACCAAAACACCACCGACGATCCTTCTACAAACAGGGAAGTGAGCTAGAAGAGGAGAATTCAGAAACCTCGATCGACAAAAGTAATTCACTGCTGATGGTAACATTTCTTCATCTGGCATATCGAAAACAAATTCAGCTAAAGATTGAGCAAACCGAACTCTAGTAAGGGCTTCTCCACATCCAGAAGTAGATATGGCTATTGACTTCGTTTCTCGCTGTTCAGCCCAAACCCCAGAACCGAAAAACGTAGAGTGACCTAACCGACCGTCTTTTTTGAGAACCATGCCTCCAGAAGAAACACAAGCCTCCGATCTCCCTGATTCCTGGAAATGGCAAGTTTACAAAATCACCTCAATACGGGTTCCTAGAAATCTCAATTCTCGTCCCAAGGATCTTCAATGGATTCTAACGTCGGTCATTTGAAAAACAAAACTTACATGAACATAAACACTGCCTACAGTATCCATCTTTTCCTCCATCGGAGTATCTTCCATGGATTCTAATTTGCCCTTCGCCCTTTCAAAATCCTTGAAAGCAGATGGACTTTTCAACTCATCCGCAGTACAAATCGGAAGCCCCATTTCTCGAATCAAGGCTTCGGCTCCTTCTCCAACAACAACCTGAGGTGGAATAAGAAAGAAATTCTTCTCTGCAATATACCTGTCCGCGAGACACTTCGCCGCGAGGACTGGGTGTCTGGTATTCGTCACGGATCCAACGGCCCCGAATGCGAAGGACTCTGAGCACATGTATCCAGCTTCGACTTCGACTCTTCCGGTGGATGTAAGGGACGATCCGTAACCGCAATTCACGAGGGGATCTGTCTCCATGTGCTAGAAAGAGGGGGAAAGTGTGAGACTCGCATTGGAATGGGACTTACAACAACAGCCTGGACGGGATCGTTCCGCCACTTTTTGACGGCGTCGGCACAGAGACGGTCGATCCCATGGCGAACTGTCCCGACACCCCCGTGAACAGCCAGCATCACTCTACTCTAGTTCTGACAGCTTCTCTTCGAATACCATGGATGAAAACCTGTGTTTCAGTAGAACTTTGTCTTTAAAAATCAGAACAGGAATGTCGTACTTGAATTTCTGAAAGGAAATTGTTAAACAACCTTTTGGAATGTTAATTTACTGAAATCCAATATATGAACTCGTCTTCGAGAACATGGATGAACCCGACTTAAACAGAAACATTATATTTAAAGTTCTGAGCAAAGTCTATATATGAAAGCACCTTGGAAAACGCTAATTTACTCTAAATTAACACAAGAACTGTGTTTAGACTCTCAGAAAGAAAATCCATATATGAATTCCCCTTAAAAACATGAATATGCTCGGATCCAATGGAAACGTAGTGTTTAAATTCCTCTGAGGAAAACTCACAAATTAATTTATTTCCAAAAAAATCAATTTACTCAAATGTAGCATAAGCATTGTACTGGGACATCTGAATAAAATAAATACATGAATTACTTTAGAAGCACGAAAATATTCGACTTCAGTAAGAACATCTTATTTGAGTTTTAGAAAACAGTTTCATATATGAAATCTCTTTCAGAAATATTGGTCCACTCAAATTTAATACAAATAAAGCAAAACCAACCTCGAAAATTTGATCGTCGCTTTTCAAATCGATTTCTCTAATAACAAAATCCAAATCCGGACGACGAGAAAGGTAATTTCCGAGTTGTTTCTTGAAATGGACACAAAGAGTACAATGGTCTCCCGTAATCAGATACAAAGTCTTCTGGAGACCTTCTGTTGAGCAAAAACGAGAAAAATTGAATCGGGAAACCGGGGGATTCAGGAGTTTCAGAAGCATCCAAAACAGAGGTTCGAAAGCGCGGGAAATTTGAGACTGGTCTGTTTTGCCGCCGCTTTCGCTTCAAAATTCGTGTGCGAGACCTATTCCTTTTTGAATTACAGGATGACCGGTCTTTTGTAGAAGTGACTAGATGACTGCCTTTTTAGGAATTGATAAATGACTAGTCTGTTTCCGAGAGGTTGTGTGATAACTGATATTTTTAGAAATCGTCGAATGCTCTTTCCAAATTGTCGAAGGACTGGTTCTTCCTAAGAATTGAAGTATGTCTGTTCCTTTTTGAGTGTTACCGAATGACCGGCCCTTTTTTCGGTGAACCATGGAATGAACAGTCTTTTTCGACAAATTAATAAACGAACGGTATTTTTACCAAATAACTGAGTGAATGACGTTTTTTATAATAATTGCATGACTGGTCTTTTTTAGGAATGACTGGCCCTTTTTAGGATTCCCTCATCTATGGATTTCGACGTGGAATCAATCCAGTTTCGTTCTTCTAGCGTTATCTGGCCCAATAAGGTAACACTTCCACCGTCGATATCAAAACAGTTGATGTTTACTTTTTTGTAATCATTCTCCCATCTTTGAACATATGAATGTTCTTCATATATTATATTTCTTATGTAACTCCTTTGTCCCCTTTTATCACCATGTCCTCACTCTGGGTTGTAATCAAGCAAACAAGATAAACTATATATCTCCAAGCCCGTTTGTCAGTCAGACTGAACCGAACGCGGCCAGACGTTCCACTTTATGTCTTTCCATCCTGCTACTTCCCCTCAATTCTCGTTCACCTCTGTTCTCCCCCTGACCCTAACCCTTTCTGTTTTTTTTGGCGCGATTAAAATCTTATCTTGATTGTTCGATCCGATTGATAACGAATTTCTTGCAGAAATATTCATTTTTGTATTTGCACGAATTTTAGGTAGACCGATTCAACCAAAGATGCCACGGATTGAGATGGACAAAAAGCTCGACTTCGCCGACGTTATGCTTCGGCCGAAGAGATCCACGTTGAAGAGTCGTTCTGAAGTCGTTCTGACCAGAGAGTGAGTTTTTTGTTCCAACAATCGATCGGAAATGGCTAGATTTCACATAAAAAACTACGGATATTTCTTTATTTTAATTCATAAATGTCTTAATTTTTGTCTATTTGTTTTCTAGATTCGACTTCCGTAATTCCAAGGCTCACTATGAAGGAATCCCGATTGTCGCTTCTAATATGGACACTGTCGGAACCTTCGAGATGGCCGAGGCGCTCTCCAGTCATACTCTGTTCACGACTATCCACAAGCACTACGCTGTGGAAGAGTGGACTGACTTTGCTGCAAAGAACAAAGACTCAAATGTAATTTCTTTATGCACATTAATACCCATGTGCTAATATACCATATTTTTTTCCAGGTCCTGAATCATGTGGCTATTTCTGCCGGTTCTTCCGATGCAGATTTCCAGAAGCTTGTGACGATCTTGGAGAAAATTCCGGAAATCCGATACATCTGTCTCGATGTCGCCAACGGATATTCCGAGAGCTTCGTCAACTTTATCCGTCGAGTTAGAGAAAAGTTCGACAAGCACACCATCTTTGCTGGCAATGTTGTTACTTGCGAAATGGTCGAGGAGTTGATCTTATCTGGTGCTGATGTCGTCAAGGTGGGAATTGGTCCAGGATCAGTTTGCACTACTAGAAAGAAGGCCGGAGTTGGCTACCCCCAATTGTCCGCCGTTCTGGAATGTGCTGACGCTGCCCACGGTCTCGGAGGCCACGTGATGTCCGATGGAGGCTGCACGAATCCGGGTGACGTTGCGAAGGCCTTCGGAGCCGGTGCGGACTTCGTGATGCTGGGAGGAATGTTCGCTGGTCATGATCAATCTGGAGGAGAAATCATTGAAAAGAACGGAAAAAAGTACAAGCTGTTCTACGGCATGAGTTCTGACACAGCAATGAAGAAACATCACGGAAGTGTCGCGGAATACAGAGCGAGTGAGGGAAAAACGATCCAAATTCCTTATCGCGGAGACGCGAACTCGACCGTTTTGGACATCCTCGGAGGTCTTCGTTCCGCTTGCACCTACACCGGAGCAGGGAAGTTGAAGGAGTTGGCGAAAAGAACGACTTTCATCTGCGTTGCACGTCAAACCAACGAAGTCTACACTCAATTTGAGGTCTAAATTTTGTGGTGTTTTCGAGTTTTTAATACAGATGGTTAACTTTATTCATGGTTGGACAATGAATTTCGGGGATGGGATAGTTCTCCTTTGGCGTTGGGATGAGTTTCGCCAAGGAGGTTTGTTTTCTGAGTTGTGCTGATAGTTTATCTTTATTGACATCCGGATTTAGTATATCTGAAGACCCCTACTTTGGCATTGGAGTATATTTCGCTAAGAAGATTTTTAACTTTCGAATTCGTTAGATACAGACAATTCATTTTTATGGATGCCTGGGCTTGATGCATCTGGGAACACTCCGGGACCAGGTACCTCCACTTTGGCATTCGAGTACGTTTTCGCCCGAGAGTTTGTAATCGGACTTTGTACAATAGAAAACAATTTTTTCTCCTAAGAGATAGTATTCCCGAGCTTCGGTGGTACTCTCGCCGTTTTCTGGTTTCCCGGGGTATCTACAGTAAGCCTGACATTTTGTCTGGAGTTTGCTCCATCGACCGGATTTCTGGCAGATGGAAAAGTCACTTCCGGTCAACATAAAGCCGGGGAAACAAGAGTAGATGACGACGTCGCCATCTTTGTAGGTCTTCCGGGGACTTAGGGGAGATTCGACGGTGTGGCCGTGCTCGGGGACGGGGGGTTCTGGACATGTCACGGGCTGACAGGTTCCTGGGGAGTCAGACCATTTCCCCTCGGGACCGCAATGGAGGGCACTGGAACCGTTGACGGAAAAGCCCTCGGAACAGGAGTAGTGCGCGATTCCCCCAAATCTGAAGGAAGTCACCGAAAGACCCAGTTTATGGTCGTCGACAGGGAGAGGAGGGCATTGAATGGCTAGAAAGTCCATCAATTATTACAGCGAAGATTATCACGAAATTGTTTCGGGCATTTCCAGGGATTTCTAGGATATTCGATAGGATTCTGATCGATTAATTCCTCACCTGTACATCTGGGAGGGAACTTGGACCACCGTCCCCCGTGGAGGCAAACGATTGAAGGGGGTCCATGGAGTTCGTAACCGGGAACACAGGAGAACTGGGCGACGGTCCCGAGGAAGAGGGATTTGCTCGTGTAGGTAATTTTCAAATTGTTCGTTGGAGAAAGTTCCTGACAGGTTTCTTCCTGGATATTAATATGGATGACTGTCCTTCTGTGATCAGGAAGAACACAATGATAAGCTCCACTATCTTCTGGCTGAGCTACAGTAATCGTCAACTGAAAAGTGAATGTTAAGGTCTAATTCAGAAAGAATAATTTGGAAACTTACAGAATAAGCATCGTTCTGAAGGTATTGTGGATGGATCCCTGTCACCCAACTCTGGGGGAAACTACGGTAGACGGAGGTTGTTTCCCATCTTGGCTGACCTAAGGACTTTGGGAAAAAGCAATACAAGTGCACTGTGACTGATCTGTTGACGATGAGATCGTTCTCTGGAGACACTGTATATGGACCGTTTTCGACGACGAAGTGGATCGGGGGAGGACCAGCTGAAAATGACTGTATTACGATAGAAATGAGATTATTGTGAAATTGTTTTGAAGATTTTAAGGACTTTCTAGAGATTCTGATTTAATCGATTTAAACAGATGAAAACTCACATCCATTATGCAGAGGATCCAAGGGAATACAGTAAGGCAGCCTCGGGATCCACTCGCCCTTGGCTTTGCAGACAACCTCGGAAGATCCCCGAAGTTGATCCATAAAGAAATTCACACAAGTAAAAAGCAATTTTGAACCTTGACTAAACTTCTGGTTGAAAGTCACAAATCTCCTACTTTGTTGATGAAAAACAGAAACTCTCGAAGAAAAATCAAATTTAAAATCACAAAATTGATCTTCTGAAGGACAATTCGGCATCAATCCCTTGATTTGCCATTTTCCCCTCCGACATCGCCAAAAGGAATGCTTTTCTGGAGGATCGTGACTCGAACACCCGATTTCCAGGAGAGTTCCATGGGGGAAAAAAGAATTTCGATGAAGCGGCCATTGATCCAGATTCAGAGCGGCATATTTGAGATCTAGTTCCGGAGGAGGACAGAGAGAAGGGTCGAACCTCCGTCTCACTTGGGGCAGGGTCCGGTTCACGTTCACTACAAATAAATCTCATATATCAAAACTTTATAGATCAATTTGCTTTTTATTTTTTCAAAGTTCATTGAAAATAAACCTTAGCCGAGTTTTCATTATGACTTACCACAAGGCAGAAGTCTACTGATCCACTCTCCGTTCTGACACTCGATGGCCCCCGCTTCCGGTCTCATTGGGGTTTCTGGACAGTGGTACTGAATCACCGTCCCATTCGGATAAACAGACTGGAATCTGTCGAGGAAGACGGTTTCTTCTCGGCTTCTGTTGAGATATATCAAAGCCGGCTGGGATCGATCATTCGGGGGCAGGCAGTGAGAACTCTCTGGAAAATTGAAAACATTACAAAATTGCCTCAAGAAGGATTTTTTTAAAATATGGATTCGTCATTACCATTTCTGTTGCAGAGTGGAGCGGGCGAAAGCTGTCCGAAGTTGCATTTCAGAGTTTCATCATACCCATCACACCTCAGGGCAACAGACTCGCCGTGCTTGATCCTGGATTTGCCGGAGATGAGTCTTCCTCCTCTCACAGTAGGGAGACTGCATCCTCTGGCCTTGCATTCTCCTGCCTTCTGGACCAGCGTTCCTTGGAAGCATTCGAGGATAGAGTCCCCAACTACATGATAGCCCCTGAGACAGACCAATCTCACCGAATTCGAATGAGGGATTTGGTCACCACTTTGGAGGATTTTCGCGGTTTCGCCTTGGAGGAAAAATGCGTGGAGTCTGGAGGGGATTCTGCAGCCCTTGGGTTCACACACAGGAGGTCTAGGGTACCAGACCCCGTTGACGCAACTAGAAGCGCCCTCGGGGGCACCCTCAGACATCTGGAACCCCGGTCTGCAAACGATCTACGATAATCGTGTCTCTGAGTCCTCCAGAACCCCAGGCAATGGACTTACGATCAACTCTCTCTGATTGTTGGTGTACACGATTTTCCGGGATTCGTCGTTCTCCAGGATCTTGCAGGGTCTCGTCGCCGACAACCCCGCCCCCAGAGGCCTGGCGTCTCTCTTGGCTCTGTCCCAGATTATTTGCCCATCCATCTCCGGATGTCGTTGCGAGACACATTTGGGTTTCACGTCAGGCATCCAGATCCCGTTCACACAGGTGGCCTTAGGAGGACCTGAAAATGCGCCTAGACGACTCATTATTTTATTAGTTCTTTTTTGTAAAGGTACCTATTAGTCGGTTTCCCTTGTTGCATTGGAACGTGATCGCTCGGCCTTCGGGCACTCTGGAGATGTAGTCGGCGAAGTCGTAAGCCCCCATCTGGCCTTCGAGAAGAATCTGGCCCCCGTCCAAAATGCCGAATTTCTTCGTCGGATGATCACATGACACTGAAATAAATGGATACTTTAAAACCGGTTAATTACTATTCGACAAGTTTGCTGGCTCTTTTCTGTATAGTGACTATAATATTTAAGAACCGAATTATTTTGGGAAACTCACTTGCAATGCATCTGAACGGAGGTCCTTCTCTTATCCACTGCCCGAAAAGACATTTCACGAGGTTGTTGTCAGTACTCGGTCGGTACCCGTGTCTGCAAACGTACTTCGCGACGGCCCCGTGCATGGCCTTGGTGAAGATGACCTTGGCGTTGGAGATCCTGGCGGGCCAGGTCCGGCACCTGATGGGGGAGCATTCGGGTACGTGACTCCAAGTCCCGTTATGGCAAAGCACAGTGGATTCCGCCTTTGTTTCGTGCTTGGGGTTGCAGAGGACATTGACAGAACCTCCGTGAGGGATGAGTTCTCCGGTTTTAAAGTTCTCGACTCTCCCACTGTAGATCGCAGGGATCTTGCACCCGGCCAAGCACTTCGGCATCACGTGAGACCATTGTCCGTTCTCCTCGCACTTCGCGTAAGGAGCTCCTACATGAGACATGGACTCCAGACACCGGAACACCACCATGCTCCCGAAGTTGGTGTCCTCGCCCTCGATGTAGCCATTGTGGAGGAGAGGCAGGGAAGAACACCGGATTTCCTCGCACTTGGGCTCGTGTCCTGCCCAGATACCTTCAGCGAGACAGATCCTCTGGACTTGTCCGACTAATCTATATCCCTCGTTGCAGGAGTAGGTGACGACTGATTGGTAAGTCAAGGAGCTGCCGAGAACGGTTCCGTGAAGGGGATCCGATGGACGAGGACATTCCGTCGCTGAAAATAAAGTAAATTCATGTACGAAAAGGATCTTAAGTTCCATAAATAAAGTAATGGTCAAAAGAAAGACCTCATCCGCACCTCATTCAATAAGGGAAACCACTTTTCACATTGAGAAAAGACTCACGTTTGCAATAGGCAGGGTCCCCGGTCCACTCCCCTTTGGCCGTGCATTTCCTGACTCTCGACCCCTCCAGTCTGAAGCCGGTAGCACAGGAGAACTCCACGCTGTGAGGGTACTGGAAGAGTTCCCCTTTCCGGTTTCCATTCAGAGGAGTCCCGGGGTCCGGGCAGCTTCTGGCGGCACATCTCAGGTCCGGCCCGAACCACTGGGCCACTTGTTTCCTGTTCAGTAAGCACTTGGCGATGGGCAATTCCTTGTTCGAGAATCTCTGGTAGCCGGTGACACAAGAGTAGTGGACTTCGCTGTCGACGTCGTATTGTCCATCGAAGGAGTTCCCGTTGTGATGTGCGTAGGGAAGTTCGGGTGGGGGTCCGCATTTCACTGAAGCGGGCTTTTGATTAAAGCGATAAGTGGGAGAATTGGATAGGATGGGAATGAAGAAAACCGGATTAGGAGCGATCCTTGCTTTTTTGGGAGAAAAAGTTGCAGAATTTTCTTTAGCGCCCTGATCGCATCGCCACCGGGGTTGTGGCTCAGTGGTAGAGCGCTCCCTTAGCATGGGAGAGGTCGCGAGTTCGATTCTTGCCAACTCCAGGTTAAATTTTTTCTCCTTTTCCAGATTTGGCAAGGATCCTGGACGGCTCAACTCATATAAACACCGACCAAGCTTTTTTATTTTTTTTTGAACTCACGAAAAACTCACATTGAGGGCGACAGACGGGCTTGGTCCCGCTCCATTCTCTGTTTCCTTGGCATCGTCGCTGAGAAGGTCCGATGAGAACGTATCCGGCGTTGCATCCATACTCCACATTGGAATCGAAGGCAAAGTCTGACGGAGTCCGGATGAATCCGTTCGGCAGGTCCACGAGGGGATGACAGGTCGCCGCTGAAACCGAATCGTCAGTTGGTGTTCTGGTTAAGGTTGGAATGGCTGACTTCCTACTTCAGTCGCCGTCCTGGTTTTTATATCAATCACTGTTCTGGTCTTTACCTTATGCACTATCCTAGTTACACCCGAGTCACTACACTAACCACTATTTTAGTGACTATCCTGGTCACCGTCTTAGTTACTGTCCTAACCATAACCTCAGTCACTGTCCTTACCTGGGTTGACACAGCTCCTGCCACACTCGCCATCACAAAGACACTTTTTGTTGGACTTTTTACAGTTGTGGTCGTTGGTACAGGACTTCCTACAATACTTGGGTCTGGGATAAATGGCCGGGAGAGGGCAGTTGGCGGTGAATTGGGCGTCATTTTGGATAATAAGCGAGAGAAGACAAGTGAAGATGATCAATAATTGAGACATGGCAAATCTTGGAAGAAGGTGAAAGACAAGTCGGCAAACACTAAACTGAGTTACTTGAGAACAATCCATCATCGGTGTCAGCAAGGGACGCCTGCCTCGGGCCATCAATCACGAATTCTCTTTTCTTTAATTTTATTCTGCTCGTTCCGGCTTTTGTAAATTTATCACGCTCCTGGAAAACAATAGGTTCTCGCACAAGAATACACATTACTCATTGTATTTCCGGTTCATGAGGTGCATTTTTAATCATCTCGGAGTCTGGGTTTATTTCGAGCAGGGTAGTCTACGATTACACGCTACAGGTGGAAAGAGAGAAAGCAACGGGAATCATTTTCTCAAGAAGGTGAATAGTGACCGAGAGGAAGGCAAATCACTATCCCAAAGAAGCAGACAAATAGTGTGTAAATTATCAAGTGCTCGTCACTAATTAATATAACTGGGAAGTCTTTTTTTACCAGATTTATGATTATCTTGAGAAGCTTAATTTCTAATTCTCCCACAACTACTGGATTAGGAAATAAATAGAGAGAAATTAAACCCAAAATATCTCTCCAGGAAATGGAGAAAGAAATTAATGACATTGGATTCTTCAGAATCATCATCTTTATCTGAAGCGAGAGTTATGCGTTAGTATAATAGAAACTTCATATATCGATGCTGCTTTTTCAGACGGAATCTAGTTTCGAAAAGAAAACCTTTGACTCAATTCATCCAAATTTTTTCAGCTGCTTTTTCACTTTGATCTATTTTAAAATTTTAATCTCTATTTTTCCAATCTCTCTTCACTGATGTCTCGGGCAAAGGACAAAGCCAAGAACGATGCCGAAGTCAACTCGATGATCTCGAAGTTGATTTCCGAACAACACCTTCAGCGATGGTACAATATTGCCTTTGAAATCTACCTGTAAGTCCTTCATTTTCTTCATTTTTAAATCAAAACTGTAAAAGCTTCTAGGATTCAATGAAGGATTCTGAGTTTTTCTGGCATTTCAGAATTTTCTAGAATCCTTTGAATTTTCCTGAAACCTCTTGTGGTCCTTTGGAATCCAGTAGGATTTTCCAGAAACTGACAAGATTTCGTGAAACTATCGAAAGTCGGTATAAAATTCCAGAATCAATATATGGAATCCAAAATTCCGGAAGCTTTAAGGGTTTTTGGAAATTCACGATTTTAGTTTTTGTGACAATGTAATGATAGTGTAAACCTTTTAGAACATTGACGGAATCTCACAATGACCGTAACACCGTCGTCTGCATACCCCAAGTGATTGCAACTTTGGAACTGTTTGCTCAAGCAGCCGATGTCAACTGCCGGAATTACGTTAGAGAAGTGATTTTTCCAGAAAATTTCCCACTGTATTCCTATAACGGAAACTTATCTAGCTACATAGAGGCTTGGGAGAACTCCATCAATGAAGCCGCGAGACCAGGAATTTTCAGGACCCAGAGGAAGTTCTTGGTTCATCCTTGTTACAGCAAGTCATATGGATTCGAGACTTTCATGGCGTTGAAGTCCTTGAAAACTGAAATTAAAATTCTTTACCACAATGCTGAGAAAGAATTTGCTAGTTGGATGAAGAGAATGTGTAAAGTTAGTTTTTAATTTCAGAAGTTATTTTTCTACTGTGAATCTAAAATTTTTAAAATAATTTTCAGTTTCGATTAGAAACTTCTTAGAATTCGTGTCGAGAAAATTCTGTAACAACATTTTATTTTTTAAATATTACGAGATTATTTCAGGCCGAGGATGTTCCAGAGAAGCTGAATCCGATTGAAATCTGGCCGTCTAGCACTGGCAAAGAATATCCCCAGATGATCAATAACCGAAAATGCCCGATTTTCATTGCCGTGAGCCATTTCGAGTTTCCACTTGAGTTCAATGTCTTAGATCGCGAAAAAGTGTATATAACATCATTCCAACAAATTCAAGGAAAATCCATAGATGTTTATTCCTGTAAACTAAAGATGTCCCATCTGTTTCCATTCAAGTTTTTAAAAATCAACTCATCCTCGATAATTTCGTTGCCTGTTTCTTGTGATAACCTTTCTGTCTATATTATTGATAACTACGATGCCCTGGAAATCAAGACTCCCGAAAAGTTGATGGAACATATCAATTCGATGAATCGTGTAAGTTTCTTCTAAATTGGAAATAGTGTAAATTTTTCAAAATCCAACAAATCGGGAATTTTGAATATCATCTTGAAAAATTGTGTTGAGATTATTCTGTAAAAACTGTATAATTTTGTGTTTTGATATCTGATTTATTTTATTTTCAGGCTCAAATCAACAAATCAATCAAGAACCTTTATCTTCCATTGTTCTTCAAGTTCCCTGAGAAAACAATGAATGTTGGACAAGCTTTGAATTCTTCTGTGAAGGAGATGGATAAACTTTTTCAACAAAATGCTTTTGGAGATCTGGCTTACGATGGAAGTGAGCCCTCGACTGTCACTTCTGGCAGAACTGTGGCCAATATCCAACACTATGATTACTTGGAACTGATGAAGTTGCCTGAATTATCTGAGTGAGGTTTTAAAATTAAAAATATAGTTCACTTTGTCGGGGAAAGTTTTTAGTTTATTCCTATTCCACCAAAAGTGTTGAATTGGATTACTTTTATGTGCTAGAATTCTTTTTTGATGAAATAGGAAAAATTGATTTTTTTGTTAGTGGGTTCATATTTAAAATAGTCGAATTTCTAATTATTTTGTTTCCAGAGTAGAGAAACCAGATGTGGGGAGGACCGATTGTGTCATCTGTCGTCCTTTCGCAGTCATCGTCTGGGAAAATTCGAAGAAGATCCCTCTCTACATTGCCAGAATCGGGATGCCAGATCGACCGAATCAAGAAGTCCTCAAAAAAAGCAATTTTTGTTTTGGAAGAAAGTTTTCTTTTTTCAGAAGAAAATCGAGATCCGTCGCCTCAGAAACCGAATCGGAAAACCATCATGAATCCAAATTCATATCGAAAGAAGTTCAATCAGGAAATTGTCAAAGATCCAAATCCGTTATTTCGGAGTTTCAATCGAAAAGATATCGAAAATCCAAATAAAAAATTTCAGAAATTCAATCGAAAATTCAAAAATCATATGAACGAAAAATAGAAGAAATTTCTATGAGGAAAATGATTAATTGAAACGCCTAATGCTTTATTGGAGTAATGATTTTTTGTTCCAGAAAAAGGATCCAAGGAAGTTGAGAGGTTTGTTTGCTTTTCCGAGAGGTTCTCGCGCGGGAGCTCGGGAATGTGGGCGGAAGCAGCTTCATTCAACTTTTACTTTCTTTTTTCTTTCCGATCCTATGCTGCAACAGAAATCTTTTGTCAGCACATCCCTTATTGATTGTAAGATAGTTTTTTAAATGTTGGTTGTCGCTGGTTCCGAAATTCTGAATTCTAAGGTCTTTCAGAATCGAATAGAAAATTGTTAATTTCATAATGCTTTGGAGATGTTTGGAGTACTCTGGGATCGAGTAAAAATTCCTGGAATTTTCCAGAACATAATAGAAAATTCTAGAAACTTATGTCGAAATAAATTGTAAAAATGATGATTTATGATTTTTGTATAAAATATGATTTTCCGAGTTGTTTCATTGTATTTCGACGATTTATTTGACTCTAAATTTTAATTAATGTCTGTAAATTTGGAATTTTAATTGATTTATTTTTTAATTTTCAGACGACTTTCAAAAATGGCGATGATAGCAGAATTGGAAAACAACCTTCAACATTACTCTTCTCGCAGAAGTATCCCGAATAACGACTATGGATCTCGTTCGGGACTCTCTCGGGACCCCCTGCAACTCATGGGATCCATGATAGGAGGGCTTTCTCCAGATGCCAACAAACACGGAATCCATACGATTCCAAAGGGAGACTGTGCTGCTTGTGGAAAACCGATTATTGGACAAATAATCATGGCCTTGGGGAAAATGTGGCATCCCGAGCACTATGTCTGCTGTAATTGCGGGGTCGAGTTGGGGAGAACCAACTTCATCGAACGAGGGGGCAAGGCCTACTGCGAGAACGATTACCACGAAATGTTCTCTCCCAGGTGTGCTTACTGTAATGGACCCATCAAGGAGGTTAGTCGGAAATGGGGATGGGGTACGGGGGAAGTAAGTAGAAAGGGGAAGACGGCGAATCGGGGGAGGGGGTGAGGTATACGAGTCGGAGAAAGAGGTTTTCACGAACGAGGGTTTTCAGATCCTGGCTGGTTATGAAGAAAGTAATTTTAAATGGCATAACAGGAATGTTGTTTTCGTTGGGAGAAGATTCAAAACGGTACAATTTCATTTTCACTTTAAAAGCACTTTAAAAGTCGGAACTTGCTATGAAATTATTTCGAAATGGGTTTTCAGAGTCTTCTGGAACTTTCAGAATTACCGATTTCAGATTTCAATCCCAGGAAGTTCCCACTAGATTCTGGAATTCTCTAGAAATTTCTATAGAATCCTTAAATTTCTAAGTTTTGCTGGATTCTGAAAGGTGTTAGAAATTCCATGAGATTCTGAAAGACTCCAGAAACTCCTACAAAACTATCAGAAGCCTCAAAATTTTCTACTCAATTCTAGAAGATTCTAGTTATGAGAGTCATTTTTTTAAATAAGAGAAAAAGTATCTTTCCAATGAGAACATGTAGTACCCTCGTATCATCTGACTTTTATGATACAGGAGGATACCATATGTCGGAAAAACCAAGATACTCTTTTCCTTGATAATGATTCTCTTATAAATCACCCCCGAACCCTGAATGACACTGAATAATCCACTATGGGCCTGCCGTAATACTGTAAAATCAAAAATAATTTGAAATTATATTAACGCACAAATTTGGAATTTTCAGAAATGTGTAAACGCCATGGGAAAAACCTTCCATGCGGAACATTTCGTTTGCGTTGAATGCGGTCGAGGATTCGGACACGAAGGATACCATGAGAAGGATGGACAGGCTTACTGTAAGACGGATTACTTCCGACTTTTCGCTCCAAAATGCAGAGCTTGTAACAAACCAGTTTTCGCAAAGTTTTTGACAGCTATGAATGGGGCTTGGCATCCGGAGTGTTTTGCCTGCCAAGATTGCCACAAACAGTTTTCGAATGGAGTTTACTTTGAAATGAATGGAACTCCACTTTGTGAACTCCACTACCATGAAAGAAGAGGATCAGTTTGCGGAGCATGCAAGAACCCCATCAACGGTAGATGTGTCGGAGCCCTTGGACAGAGATTCCATCCTGAACATTTTACTTGTAACAATTGTAACAAGCAATTGAATTATAAGAACTTCAAAGAACTCGACAACAGAGCTCACTGCCAGAAATGCTACGAGAAGATCCATCCATCGTTTCAGATCGTCAACTAAATGAATTTATCGAAATTACGACTTCAGTAGAATTTTTAACGAAATTTCTTAAAAGCGAAATTATGATGTATTGCTAGAATGTTTAATATGTTTTAATAAAATCGAAATTATGAAATACTGTGTTGGAATTATCTTTATTAAATGGGTGATTAAAAAGCGACAGCATCTCCGGCTTTGGGGGATCCGCAAGAAACAAATAATTGGAAGAGCAAGACACAAAACTCGATCAAAGATACAATACTCATCCCAAGCCAAAGTCCGATCTGTCCACCGAAGTCGGACAGCAGATTTGTCAAGCCATAAGCTGGGGATTCGTCCATTGTTTCGTAATTCAACTTTTCGTAGAAAATTTCGATCATAGCCCCGTTTTGTTGGAAGACTTCGAGACACGTCGAGTCACCATACATTCCCTCTTTGCATTCTCCGATCGTTGTGACAGATCCACTAGGCCACTTTGCAGAGGATACTGTAACTTCATAGACACCTTCGTTACAGGGTTGGGTGCATGAGTTGTCTGCCGAAGTCGCGTTCGTTTGATCCATCCAACATTCCACTAAAATTGTTTTTGAAAACATTCTTGTTCCAGACCATTCAAGTGAGTTTTTCATTCTTTAAACTTTTTAATAAGCGAACTTACTGTTGGCGTCTACTTGGCACATGGGTACTGTAGTGTTCTCAGGGTCAGGGTAGTTGGGGTCGTAGCAATCACAGTTGGCAATCATTTCGTACTGGTACCGGGACCTCTGACATCCCTCGGTGGAGTAGTCTCGGTCGTAGAGGTACCCCGAGGGCTTGTCGTCTGTGCAGGAGCCGTAGGGTTCCGAGAGACGTGACATTTGTTGCTGAAATTTTTCATTTAAGATATTTTTTCGTGTCGAGAAGGAATTAAAGCCTTACAAAAGTGACTCCGATACTGGTGGAACTCCCGGTTTGGACGTTGTATCCAAAAATGTCGGGGAAAGGATACTCTTGTTGGTCATGTACGAGGACCCTCATCCCGGCAACGTCAGTGGTGGCAATGAATTCGGAAATATTCGTCTTCAGGATGACTCTCAACCCGTAGATAGGTCCGGCCCGTTTGGCCATGTATTGACTCTGCAAGTTGAAGGCGAAACACTGCCCCATTCGGGGGTCCAGGAAGGGTGTCCAGTCAGATGTCTTGCAGTCCTCCGTGTTGAAACTGCATCCCTGGATGAAGTCCGTAAAGTTGATCACTGCCGGGGTAACATTGTATGTGGCGATTTCTAATGTCAAGATATTGGTTGCTTTCGTCTGAAGAGCAGCAGTATCCTTGATGCCATTGAATCCATAGAGTTCTCTGTAGGACTCCAAAGTCGAATTTGCTGGATAAAGACAAGACGGATCTCCCGAACAAGCCACCTGATGCATGGTGTACTCGTAGGTATCCAGGAGTCTCTGTACATTGGGGTAGTTACTAATAACAGATTTCTTGAAGGGGTTCAGGTTGCAGAGGGTGACTGCGGGGAAGGCCCTCTGTTGGAACTGGAGCTGTATGGCCACGGAGACGTCATATCTAAAAATGAATAGGAAGTTTTAATCCAAACACTAGGTTTGCTCGTTTTAGTGTTAAATTGATTAATTTAAAATCTACTTTAATAATCTAAAAATGGTATTTAATAGTTCAAAATCTTCATTAGTCCATTGATTTTGGAATTTATTTTTATTAGTTCGAAAACTATGTTTATTAATCAAAGATTTATTTTTGCTGATTCAAAAACGGGATTTACTTATCCAAAATTAGGTTTACTGATTCAACAATCGGATTTGCAGATTCAAAATCGAGTTTATTAATCTATAATCTCGAGATTATTAATCCGGGAAGTTGAATTCATCGATTTAAAAACTGGGTTTATTAATTTATGAATTAAACTTATTAATACAAATTCGTTTAGGAATCTAAAGAATTGTAATATTAATCTACGTAAATTCCTTACCTGTAGTACTGGATAATCAGAAGAGTGACTTGCCATATTAAAAGTCCCAAGGCAATCAGGGTCACAATCGCCCAGAATCCGATACAGTAATACCGTCTGCTTCTTCCGATTTGAGGAATTCCGTGGGATGAAGTCCATTCGGGAAAACTCTTCAGATGATCCTCTACCTTTAGTTTTCGTTTGTTGAGAAACATGTTTCCTTCAAAATAAAAGGAAAAGCTATTTTTTATTATCCGTTTTATCCAATTTCGAAAATCGCCATGACGATCGAGACCTGTTTCTATGGAGTGTCAAAATTTGACGACAATGAATAAATTTATAAAAATAATATCCATCAAAATAAACTCAGGGCAAAGTTACTGTGGGGGTTTACAATTTTTTTTAATTATTGAAATAAAAAAGTATATTTAAAAATACATAAATAATTCTTATGATAATTCTGGATGAGGATTATTGTAGAATTAAGAATTGCTTTCTATGGATTTTAAATCATGAAGTAAGGTTTATAAATAAAAATACTTAATCAATTTCAATGAAGGTTACAGTAAAATCGATAATTTTCTACATAAAAGTATCAAAAATAACTTCAAAATAAATATGATAATTTTTTTGAACAATTTCGAAGATGACTGTAGGACAAGTGGTTACCTTCTGTAGCCGTTGGACTGTGGATAGTTGCTGACGTTCTGTTGTTGGGACAGTTTCTGCAGAAGTCGGGTCATCTCCTCTATGGCCGCTGTTTGTTGTCTTTGATATGCCAAGTAATTCGAAGGTTGTTTTTCGTTTTCTGAGAAAAGTTTATCTATCAATTGCCGAAGACCCTGGAGCCCGAAAAAGTCAGCTTCTCTCTAAAAAGAGCTTTAAAGATAGTTTTTGAATAAACAAGTTACTCTGATCATCCTCAAGTGGTTGGGATCCTGGGGCAAGGTAGTATGTTTTCCGTCACGCATATACTGTAGGACGAATCTGAACAGTTCTCCATCTCTGTCAATGAATATCCGACCAGAGCTGTCTTTCTGAAATTAATTAAATAAATCACTAATGAGTAAATAATTTAAATATTTCAACTTTTTAAATTAATTAATGATTTAATTTTGAAAATTAACTGTTTAAGTTTTCAATTACTAACCAAAACAGATCCTGGCAACTCGACGACTCTGCCGGTTTCCGCAATTCTGAACATGGCTTCGAAGTAAGAGCTGTTTGAAGTAGCCAATGTCTGGTATCTCGTCGCGAAAAAAGAACCCCCAACATTCAACTCTACGATCTCATTCCCGTGATATTGCTTCATCTGTCCAGACGCTTGTTGTCGATAGAGAGTTGAGGCCATACTTGTTTTTCCGACCGAATTTTGGCTTCTTGCTGTCATGTTGATCAAGTTAAATAAAAAAGATAACAAAAGTCAAATCTGAAATAAAAACTATAAAAATTAAAACAATTTTTTATAAACTTCTCGACACGAGTTTCCAAAAGTATTGATTTCAGTTTTTTGTTTCGAGAGTTTTCATAAGTCTAGGTTCCAATCATTTTGATATACTAATCCCCAAGAATTCAGCTCTCGTGTTTAACTAGCAGAGTATCTCAAATACTGTATTTTCTTAGAAATCAATACTTTACAAAATTATCTCGACTTCAATTTTTAGGACTCAGGGTTTTCGTTTCGAGAATTCCTATTTGGTTCTGGAAAAATTTGATACGTTGTTCTTACAATTTAAATTTCGCACTAAATTAGTCAAACATCATGAATAAAATTAATTTAAAAATAAAAAATATAAATGTTTATGAAAATATCTCGACACGAATTTCTAGAATTCTGGAACTTTCTGCAAAATCTCAATAAAAGTAAAACCGATTCAATGGATTAAATCTGTTAAAACTGAAATTCTTTATCAATAGAAAAAATCCAAATTTTCGAGAAATCTCTTTTGGACTGATTTGACTTAAAAGAAAATGGGCCGCTCCCTTGGCTTATTCCCTATATTCCCATATTTCCGATGTTTCGATAGCAGAGGACTTTTCCGATATTCCGATAGCAGAGGAGGGCTTGACTGGCCCTACAATCACGGAAAATGGTCGAGATAGAATGTTTGTCAAACATCCTTCTCGAGCACTTTTACGACTGAACTTTCTCCGTACAATTTCCACGGTCAGAGAAGTTTTGCTTTTCACTTTTAGGTTCAACAAGATTTCCACTTGATGACGAAAAAGACGTCTGTAATGATTTTGGGATAAAAATAGTTTTTCAATGATTTTATATTTTTGTAGCTTTGACAAAACAATTCAGAAAAGTTAAAAAAAATCCCATAATCAAAATCTGAAATTTAGAAGTTTCCAAAAAGTGCTTGAGATGACTTAAAAAACCGATTTTAATTTTTACAATTTCGGAGGAAATGTGAGATTAAGAATTGCCATTTTTAGGTTTCTAGATGTTTATTCAAGAACAATTTCATAACACCCATTTATAACTTTCAATATAAAAAATTAAGGAAATTTAAAAACCCGTTTTTCTTTTTTAGAGGAGACTCGAAAAATTGTGAATCAAAGAGTTTCATCCACTGGATGAACGGCGAAGGCCCAGGTAGTACCGACAGCAAAGGGTTCCGAATTTTGTCCACGAGTCCTCAGGGATTCAGGGACTGGGAGTTCCGGATTTTGTCTGCGGGTTCTCGGGGGTTCGGGAGCTTGTCGAATTTTGAATTTTATATCAGGCGTTCTGGGAGGGGCTTGTTTGCTGGGGGCAATTGGACCTTTTGAGCTTCCATCGAGAACATCTGAAAAATGCTGAAATAAAATTAATTAAATATTAATGTCATAACTGTTATTCCATCCCAGGTAACCTAATAAATAAAACAATGTGAGCTCCCAACACGAAATCACCAGAATATATTGGATTCTTGTTATGAAATCCGAGATTGCAGTGAGTTCACTTGTGTTCAGGGAGAGTGCAACATTGAGATAAGCAAGAAATGCATGTGCGTTGCAGGGTGCTTTGCTCCCGTGTTTCTATTCCTCTAAAGCTATATTCTACCGTAAAGGAACGGGATATTAATCAAAAACAAGGATATCTGGGAATATTGTAATCTAGTGATGTTGTGAGACTTACCTGCATCCTATTTCCTGTTTGTTCCTGGTTCGAAGGAGAATAGTGTCCTTGGTTGGCTCTCTTGTTTCTCGCGACGAAGAAGAACAACATGCATCCGAGAAGACAAAGTACGATCAAAATCGCCGCCAGAGGACCCAGAATGTATCCCAAGGCGATGGCGTAGTGCTTCTCGACTTGGTGGGTACATTGAGGACCTGTGAATCCAGAGAAGCATTCACAGTCGTGTTGGGCGACTTCTCTTCCACTAGGCAGAGTCACGACTATGGGGTTGGCACACAAGCCGTGGACGCAGTTGTGGAGAGTTCTGTTCAAGATGTCCGGGACACAGGGGTCCACCATATTACATTTAGGACCTATATATCCGTCTTCGCACTGACACTTGTAGCTTCCCGGGATATTCTGACAAAAGCCGTTTACACAGTAGCTTGAAATCAACTGGAGCGAGCACTCGTCGATGTCCTCCGTACATTGAGCTCCCTTGAACCCTGTGGAGTTGCAGTTGCACTCGAATCCGTTCACACGGTCTATACAACGACCCCCGTTGGCACAGGATCCGATAACACAGTCATCGATGTCGGTGGAACAGGTTTCTCCAGTGAACCCGGCGATGCAAAGACAATTGAAACCTGAAATTGTTATTTCATTAAAGAAGAAATCAAATTTTTATATATAATCTTACCTCCGATCAACTTCTGACAGGTAGCTCCATTCATGCATGGCTCGTCTTTGCAGTAATCAATTTGTTCTTCACAGTTTTTCCCTTGATATCCTTTTTCGCAATTGCAAGTAAAGTCAGAAGCGGAATGCTGGACACAATTTCCATGAACACAAGGTTTCGTGGCACAGACCCCTACTATTTCGCAGTAACTTCCAAGATAAAATTCTTCGCAATCACATCTGAATCCTCCGGCAGTATTGACGCAAGTCCCGTTGTTGGAACAAGGAAAGTCGAGGCATTCGTCAACATCAATCTCGCATCTGTTCCCTGCCCAGCCCCTATCGCATTGACAAAGATATCCATTCCAGATGTTCTTGCAAGCTCCATGGACACAGAGGGGATTGTTGGAATCCAATCCTATGAGACAAGTTTCTGCAAAATCCGAGCAGGTATCTCCACTATACAAAGGCGGACAGTCGCATTTGTACATTCCATTTGGTTCGACCGAACAAGTCCCTCCGTTCTTGCAGGGCATCACGGCACAGGGGTTCGTGAAATCCTCGCAGAGAGGCCCTTTGTAGAGAGGGGGACAGACACATTCTATTCCATCTTCTGTCTCCTTACAAGTACCTCCATTTTCACAAGGTCTCGCGGCGCATTCGACGGATTTCTTTTGTTGGCATCTGTTTCCAATGAAATTCTCTCCACAGGTGCAACTGTATGTGGCATCTGGTTGGGTTTCGCAGACTCCACCGTTCTGACAGGGATTGTCTCTACATTGATCTATGATATTCTCGCATTGATCCCCGGTGAATCCTTTCACACAAGAACAACTCCATTCGTTGACTCCATCCACACAACTCCCGGAGTAGTTACACTTTTCTTCTCCTTCTGGACCACAATCGTCGATGTTATCTTCGCAGAACTCTCCTTTGAATCCTGGAAGGCAACGACATTCTCTCAGGTTGAATTGGTCCACACAAGTGGCTCCGTTTTTGCAGGGATTCAGAGCACCACAGACTTCCTTAGAAAAACATCCGTCGGATTTTATGTTTTCTCGTTGAAGAGGAATGAAGTGAGGGACTGGTTTGAGTCCTCCAGAAAACACTTCTTTCGGAAGAAAAGAAAGTTGAGGGACATTCGAAAAGAAGACACCCTGGACACATCCTTTGAAGCCAGTGTTGTTGTAGCTTTTTCCGATGACAAATCTGGCGTTTTTGTCAACCAAGAACCTCGTCAAAGAAAAAGGAGCCAAAAGAGGGACTGATGGACTAGAATCGAATTCGGCAAATAAGCTTCCGGATGTCTCTCTGATGACTACAGTATGCCATTGTCCATTACTCAGATTCACAGCCAAAGGATCTCTCATGGATCTAGTGGCGTTGCTGTAGACTACACTCACTCCATTTTCTGCTAGTTGAAGCGATAGGGAATCTGTCGAACTTTGCTGAAATTGAAATCATTAAATAAGTTTTAAAATTAAAATATAAAATAAATGTAGAAACTTTAAAACTGACCAAGTTGAAGATCTGACCACTTGTTGATCTTGTTCTTACTTCAAGACTGAAGTTACCATCAGCTTTTTTCTCAATCAAACCCTCAGGCAACGAAATTGAATACTTGACTACAGAAGAAGGACTGAATGTAGCGGCAGAAATGCAGACATATCCACCGTGGGAATTCTCGCATTCTGAACCAGAAGGACAGGGTTTTTCTGCGCAAAAGTCTTTCTTTCCACAGTCTCTCCCGATCCATCCAGCATCACACTGACATTCGAAATCGTTGAAGGTGTTGAAGCAACGGCCTTGAAGACAGGGCTTCATCGAGGAACAGATGTCATCTGATACAGTTCCAGGAAGGATATTTTGATCCAGGAGTCTCTGACCGAAGGATTCGAGATCGAAATCCGAATTTTCGTCAGCGAGAAGAACAGATTTTCCGTTGATTCTTAAATCTTGGAGAGTTCCTTTGAAAAAGTTTGAATTCTTCGAGAAAGATTGTTTTATCGAAGATCTATCTCCTAGAATCAGGGAATCTGCCAAAAGTGGATGTTCAAAAGGTTGTTTAAATTGCAAAATTCCTTCTTGTTTTCCATCAATCTTAATTCTGAAGTCATTTCCTGTTCTCTGGATTTCGACAAGATGAGGAACATTGTCGTTGATCTTTTTATCCATCGTAATTGTCAAAATCCGTTTTCCTCCAAGTCTTCCAGAAATAGATAGTTTTCCATCCTGGACTTCTGCTCCGATGAAAGTTCCTACAGAATCTTCGTCATCAGAACGGTTTCCCAAAAAGGCCAAAATTCCATTTCCGGAGTTTGTTCTTAGCAAGAAACTAAAGTCCAATTTTTGTCGGGTATTTTTGGAGTCCTCCGGATCGATAGAGTACTCAATGATGCTGGAGGTGTTGTCGTGACCAAAAGTGACTTCTTGAAGTTTCTGGATGCATGTGGGTTCCAGGAAAGGTCGGACACATTGGCATCTGAAGTCATTCCAGAGATCTATACAAGCAGCTCCATTCTGACATTTTCCAGGAGAACATTGGTCTTTCTTCACACATCCGTTTTCGATGTCAATGCTTCTTTCATCACTCAGCAAGTCCACAATCTGTCCGTTGATGAAAGTGTCCCTGAGACATCCAACGAAAAACTTCTCATCGTCGACTTTCCCGAATCTCGTTGTGAAGATTGCGAACGGTTTGATTATTTTCTTGTGTCTCGTCAAAATATAACTCGAAAGTGAGTCTTCGACTTCTACGGTGAGACTGTTCCCGGATACAGTAAGCCAAACAGAGTACCATTCTCCATCGTTTAAACTAAGTTCCAAGATTGTTGTTCTTTCTCCCAGAACTGTAACAGTTAAAACTCCATCCAGCAGTTCCACAGAAAATTGTTTTCTTCCGAGGAGATCTTCCCCACTGACGAGATGGACTTTGGGCAATGTTGTTCTAAAAGAAAAAATCAAGGAATATTCCGTGCTTCTTTTGTTTCTATTTCCTGTTGGGGATTCTGGAGCCTGGTACAGCAAAAAAGAAGTGTTTTTAAAACTAGCGGTCGTAGGTTCTTGGCAGTTCACCCCGAAGAATCCTGGAGGACAGGCACATTGGGCGAGATCGGAAGATCCTGATCTTTGAAGGCGACAGACTTGTCCATTCCCGCAGGTCATCGACGAACACGATGTGATGGCTTCGTCACAGTAAGCTCCTGTGAAGTCCTGTTGACAAAGGCAAACGAATCGACGATCGATCTCCATGCAGCGGTGGGCGTTGATGCAGTCGTCACAAGAAGTCACATTCTGGAAACAAATAATTATATTTCATAAAGTAATCGTGTTGTATATTTAGAAAAGTTGAGAGTATTCTTTAGGAGAATAAACGGTTATAAATTAATTTAGGTTTTTCACGACAATACAGTAAGTAGTGGAAGATTTTGTTTTTTCTACTCTAAAATCAGTATCAGTATTATGCATTTTGAAAACTTTTTTCATATTTCAAAATTTCACGATCGTCTTTGGAAAACAAGTTTCCATTGTTGTTGTAAAGTTGTTGAAATAATTAGTGTCCAAACTTACAAGCAATCCATCAAGCGGACCCAGTTCCAGGAATGGAACCGGGGTAGTTGTTAATGTTCCAGAGTTAATATTCGTCAAAGGAGGAAAGGAAAAGGAATCGGTTTTTTTCTTCGTGGCCAACGACGGCGGAATCGGAAATTCCGTCGTTCTCGGCTTCTGGGAACTGGTACTCAATTTCGGGATTATTGTTCTCATCGTTACAAGGGGTTCGGAAAGATTGTCAGGAATAAGGATTTCAGAAGGTGGTACCGTCAAACATTCTGCTGATCCAGGTGTTTTCAGAGACTCTCTACAAATGTCCCCAGGATTACAGGCACAGGAAATTTCACAGTGTTTCCCGGTGAATTCTTCTGGACAAAAACAGGACACAGTTCTTCCGTCAGTTTGGCATTTTCCGTTGTTGAGACAGGGGTTGGGAGAACAGAGATCCTTCGTCAGGACCTGTTCGCATCGGAGCCCGGAGAAGTTTGGTGGACAAGAACAAACCGGCTTTTCATCTTCGATTCTGCATTTGCCTGAAAATCTTATCTTTATGAAAGTCAAATACGGTAGTCACTAGGAAATTCCCTCTATATGAATTTTTAAAATCCCCAGAATCCGAAATCTAAGATGATTCTAGAACCCTCTGAATTCGAATAGAAAAGTAAATAAAAATGAAGCTGACCTCCATTTCCACAGTAATCAGGAGGACATTCTTTTTTAGGAGATCCAGAGGAATTCAGATGAGCATTCAACCTTAGCTGCTCGCACCATTTCCCCATGAATCTTCCTACACATTCGCATTTGTTCTCAATGGAGTTGTTTGATTCTCCTTTGACGCATTTTCCTCCATTTAAACATGGTTTTTCGTCAACAAGACATTCGACAACTTTGTTTTGACAGAATTGTCCGGTAAATTCTGAAGAACAAATGCAGAACGTTTGGTTGCCATTTCCGATACATTGACCCCCGTTGAGACAGGGGTTCTGGTTGGCACAAAGATCTATCGGTTGGTCGCAGTTCTCCCCTTGAGTACCCTCAGGACATCTGCAGATGGGTTTTCCATCGATGAGGTTGCATTCGTGTTTTTCGTTTTCACAAACACAAATAGGAACTTCGCTTTCGCAATTTCTTCCGGAAAATCCAGCATGACAATTACAAGAGTAACTTTGGTTGAGTTCCACACAGTCTCCTCGGGTTCCACAGGGGTCCTGGACACAGAAGCCAATGTGTTGTTCGCAGAGTTGTCCGTTGAAGCCCGGAGCACAAGAACACTTGAAACCCCCTGGGGTGTTTACACACTCTGCTCCGTTTCTGCAAGGGTTCTGGACACATTCATCAATATCGATTTCACAAGTTTTTCCAGAAAATCCGGCGGAACATTCACAAACAAATCCGTGTTTTATAGGTCTACAAGTTGCGTTGTTCTGACAAGGTTCGGTTTTGAAGCAGATGTCCACGGCACAAGACCACTTTTGACTTTTGCCATCCAGAAGACATCTGAAACAGAAAATAAATAAATTCATCTTTTAGAGCTGAATCC
>VOSG01000121.1:67919-85563 GCA_009761265.1 Halicephalobus sp. NKZ332
AGACTTCGTTGTTGGAAGAATCGAAGGAACAGACACCTCTATTTCTGCAATCCAAGGAACAAGGAAGGGAACTTTCACAGATGGTTCCGGAAAATCCAGGACGACATTCGCATTGAAATCCTCCAGAGTCGTCTACTGTACAAAGACCCTCATTTAAACAAATGTTACTTAAGCAATTCCTTTTGCTTGAGGCATCTGAAAAAGAAGAAAATAATTTAAAAGATCCTTTCAGAAGTAAAATTGTTTTAAAGATCATTTTTGGAATTGAAAAAGGCGCCACATTGACGAAGGTTCTTATGCTTCGATTGTGACCTTCAGCTAATGTCCGAAAAGTGGTTGACTTTCCGAGGGTCAATGAAAAATAGTGGGAAAATGTCGGTCAAAATAAAAAAATCAATTTTAGAAAACTGTAAAACAAAAAAATATTTGTTAAATCTCCAGGAATTTCAATGGAAAAGATACTGTATCAAAAAGAAAGGAAACTTTCTTTGGAAAACTTACATCTTGAAATAAAAATAACTAGAAATATGGTCCTTAGCCAGGAGTTTATGGCTATGTTAGGTCCCTGGATCTTCATAATAGTAAAAATAAAGTATTTTCATGCCTCGAATGAAGTAGAGGAAATTCTGAGTTGGAAACTGGAAAAGGGAAAATTAATATCATAACGTTAATCAAGTACCTCGGACATTGCAAACCAAAAAGCACGGAAAATAAAGTAAAAGATTAATTATTTGGACAATATTAAACAAAAAACTTTTTTAATTCGAAAAATACAATTACAATAAAAATAGTTCCTTATTTAGAACACTTTAAATTAGAAAACACTGAAAAAATAAATGCAATTAAAATACTCAATTACTTTACAATTCCAAACAAAAAATTCTCGACAGATTAAAGAATTATTTTCGTATTACCTACTGATTTAAAAAAATCTGGAATTTGAGAGATTTATGAAAAACCTTTTTTCGGGAGAATAAAACTTTTCGGGAAATTCAAGGAGAACTGTTGATATCAAATTCCGAAGGATCAAAAGCGGCTTCAAAACCGCGAAAAAGAGATTGTCTTTTGCGCACCTTAGGTTTTTTGAATTTTTTTATTTTTCTTCATATTTCGGTTTTTGTTTAGAGAAGGAGGAGGAACAAAAACATGACTCAAATAGTTTGATCAAAAATAGTTTGCTTAAAACTGTTTCGAAAGGTTTAGACAGTTTTCTTTAAAAACGATCTCACACTAGATACCGTTCAATGGACAGGATATCGTAGTCGAAGATCAAAAACGACTTTGAGAGGCTTATATAAATCTGATTAAAAATTATTCCATACTAAACACTTTCTCAAAAAACAGACAAATTTAATCGAAAGTAGTTCCAGGAAATTTGAGTAAAACTGGAGATGATTTCACGTTAGATATTGTTTCAGAGGATTTAGGAGATCTTAATCGAAGATCGGAAATAATCTGGTAGTTGAAACAACTTCAGGACACTCAGAAGAATTCAATCGAAATCGTTTTGCAATTGCAACAGTCGGAAAACCCACAAAAATTTAATCAACAATAGTTTTAGGAAAGTTGTGTAAATCTAGTTGAAAATAATTTTATCCAAAACTACCTAACAATAAAACGGTCTTAACCGACTACGATTTCATATTTAGTTCTCCGAAAAAACAAAGGATTTTCATCGAAAAAAGTTTCGTGCTTGAGATCGTCTGAGAAAGTGATCAGAAAGTCATAAAGAAAACCATAGAAAAAGTTATGGAAAAAATCAGAAAAATCATGGGAGGTCAAGTGCAGATTTGGCAGAGTGGGAACGAATATGAAAAGAAGGTTGATAATGTGACTAATGAATTTACGAAAAAAGTACTTCAGTAAACTCGATAATGATTTGCACGACCTTAATAAAAATCAAAAATAGTATCCAAGGCCAGCACTATACAAATTCGTTCTGTTTTTTGATAGCTCAATAAATATTTTAAAGAATTTTCATTTTCGGTCACTATCCCAACTCCCATTAGAGCTATTTTTGGTCAATTTGACAACTTCAATAAAAAAGTATAGTATCCAAAACCAATCGTCGTCAAAATTATTACTGGGAGTATTTTTGGGTATTGACCGGATGATACCTATTTAAATAAATATCATTCACTTTCATTAAATTTTTTCACCGATAATCATTACAGTAGTTTTTTGCAAAGAAAAGTAAGAACATCAAAATCTCGAAAATTCCCAAAATGAATCACGATTATACAAAAGCAACAAAAACTAATAAAGGTTAACCTGGGTAAGCCAACTAGTTCGGCTTCGACCAGGGATCCCGTTCGGCTTTGGACTAGGGATCTCGAGAAGCTTCGTAAGCGGGATCGAACAACAAAGGACCACGTCGACTTCGAGTGGAAAGCGGCCGTGTACGGACATCGAAGCTCTCAGAGGAGACCTCTCGAGATCCGCTCCATTTACCGACCGAGATTATTTATGAAATTCTTACTCAACTTTGATTTCTCAAAAAAATAAAATAAAAAATTAAGTTTTTTGAAATCGATCAAATTCTATCCAACTTCGGATTTTTCATAGAGCCCAGAAAATTCTTATTTGATTTTATTTAAGAAATATGGATTTTTCAGACAGAAAAATATGAATATGGACAATGAGTCAGTTTTGATTTCCCCAAAAAGTAGAAAATAGAAATTATTTTTATTATGACAAAGATACAAATTTGGACAATGGATCAACTTTGATTTCCAGCGAATTTTGCAAAAATCGCTCCTGCGAAAAAAATGAGATTTATTGAATTTGAAAAAAAAGACAAATCAGAAGTTCCTGTTTCCGTTTCGCTGAATAGAAATTCCAATAATAATAATAGTAATTACTATTATTGTTGTTATTATGGCCCGAGAAAGTCTTTCAGAATTGAAAAATTACAAAACGGGAGAAAATCGGATTGCGCACATTTCCAAGGTCAAATAGAAATTAAAAATAAAAAGTTTTAGGTTATCTAATTTCATCAGTGAACTTGACTATTAGTCCGTAAATATCGATTTTTTGACCTAGAAAAAAGTTATTAAAGAGAGTGAGAAATTTTAATCGTTATCCTTGATCTTCGCCGTATTTTTCAAAATAGTCATTCGAAAAAAGTCGATAAAAGAGAAGATAATACCTAATTTAGGCTGAGTTTCAGAAATTTAGTCACTATCCAAATGACAGCCCCGATAAATTTTGGATGACTGAATTGGGACACTATCCTGAGCTTTTATGAGAACTATGAAAGCTATGGTTAAAAAATAGTTTGATTTAGAAATAATGGGTTTTTTCAAAGGAAACTACGTGAAATAGTACCGTCAGGGAAATTTAATATTTCAATCGGACAGTTTTCGGATCAAGGCTCAATCTTTTTCGATCTGGCGCAAAACAAAAAGCGATGGCCTTTCTACTCAAATCCGCTTTCGAACCGGAATCCGACCACTGTCCCAATGAAAAAAAGAGTTAATCGAGTGATCATGAAGGTCAATATGTGGTTGATTTCGGCGATAACGGTGCCAATTAGGGTCTTATCTAGGGACTGGATTCAGAGGTCAACAAGGTCAGGAGTCGAGAAAGACTCAGCTGGATGCCGATCGGCCGACTTTGAAATTGTCGCTATCAGAATCTCAACGAACTAGTCGGTAAACAAACCGGTCAATAATAAAGAGAATCAAGAAAAGAGAAAACTTTATTAGAGTTGGACACAGAAATAACATCAAAGTAATGTTTAAAAAGTCAATAGCTATCTAGAAAATACATTTAAGATATTTTCGGATAGTGGTTTTATAGTTCATAAAAATCAAGAATAGTTTTAAAGTCAATTACTATCCAAATAATAAAACCGGATAGTAACTAAAGGAAGACTTTCTACATAATAAGCACGAGGATGTTTTCCGGATAAAAACTACAAGAAAACCTTTTGGATAGTGACCATAAAAAATTTTCGGATAGCGACCACAAGAAAAACTTGCGGATGTTGACTAGAGGAAAAAGCCCTTCAGATAGTGATTTAAAAAAATTTTCGGATAATGATTAAAAGAAAAATCGTTCGCAAAATCTGCAATCTGCAATCTGACCTGCAATAAGTCCAATAGAACAAATAAGGAAGGATTTGTTTGAACAAGGTTGGTCGACACTCCTGTTTTTCAGATTAGCATTTTTTTCGGAAAAAATCTTTTTCAAATGACCACCAAAAATTGAATTTTCTCATCGGCAGATCTCAAAGTATTCTAATTAGTCGTCATTTGTGTCCCTCTAGAGGACTAGATCCGTCGCTTTTTTGTAGGGATAAAAATAAGCGTTATTAAATATTTCCTGGAAATCCTCAGAGATATTTTTATAGAGATAAAAAGGTGTTTAAGGAAACTATCTCAGGAGATTTTCCAGGAATTATGGGAACTCTCACATGGAAAAACACAAATCCCATGTTTTTGTCTTAAGGATAATTTTTAATGTACTTTTATAAAAATAAAAAAACATTTCGCAATAAATTTCCTGGGTTTTCAGAACTTTTTTACAATTTTCCGTTTAAGACGGTCTTAAACAATTTTATCGGATTTTGGAGGACTATGATTTTTAAGAGAAAGAAATCGGACGGAAAAATACGACTCGCAAGAACCGGAACCGGGATTGAGGGTCAATAACGCAAATGACCAATCTGTCTCCATTGGCAACGAGGATCGGAAACAATGGCTTTTTGTATCCTTGTTGAACGTTACGGGGAACAATATCTTTCGGATCTTTATTGAAAGTTGCGGTCAACAATACCTTCTTCGATCCTTGGACATTGTGGGAAACAGCGAATTTTGAATTTTTATTGGAAATTATGAGAAATAATGTCTTTTGGGTCTTTATAGGAAACTGCAGAAAACATATATTTCAGATCATTGTTGAACGTTATAGGAAACAATACCTTTTTGGATCCTTGTTGGACATTACGGGAAACAATGCAAACGGAAAAAGGAAAATGAGTCAGAAGTGCATTTTGACTCGAATCAATTTGACCTGATTGTTTCGCATCCTCGAAGATGCAACTGGAAATTATTTCTCCACGGGTCAATTTTGAAATCTGGTTGGGCAAACATTCCAGATTAGTTTTTTCCGGATTTCAAATAGTGGCTAATTTCAAAGTTCCTAAATTTAGTTACTTTTTTTTCCGTTAGAACAATCAAAATAAAGAATAAAAAATATCGTCAATGGAAAAATAGATAGTGACTGAAAATAAATACTATCTAATACATTTGTTGAAGCCATCAAAGCGAATATAAAAAACAGCTCCAGTAAATTTTGCGTAACGACTATAAATGGACATTATCCTTAATTTCTGTTTGAGCTGTCAAAACCACCGTAAAAACATCCTTAATAGGGAAATTAGATAATGCATTTCTTGATCCAGAATCAAGTCAAAATGTTTGTTTCCAATTTTGATCGAAAATGTCCCATTTCCAGAAATCCAGATGTCCATGAGCGAAAAAAAACAAGAAAAATCAAAAACGATTAACAGCCGATGTTCACCAAATTTAGAAGTCCATCGGGGATTTTTGAAAGACATTTTCCTGGATTTTTGGAAGCTGACAAAATTAAATCCGAGTAGACCGAAATCGGATTCAAATGACCATTACCGAAAACTATCGAAACTACAGCCTGCTGTCGATTATGCAAAAAAAGGATTTTCCGGATTAAATTGGTTTTCGAAGATTTTCTTCTTTCAACTTTTAAATTTCTTAATTTTCGAATCCTTATTTCTATAAAAATTCCACTTTTCTATTTTTTAATTTTTATTATTTAAGTGAATATCCCTCATTTCCATTGAAAAACAATTGAAAACGTAAAAGTCCGGTGACTTATTCATTATGCAGTCTAGTAATAGTATTCAGGCGCTATTTTTGACGAAACATCTGTCGTTTGGCGTCAAAATTGAAATTAAAGTTTTCACGCTCCTCCACTCGATCGAGAAAAATGGAAATAAATTAAAAATAAGTTTGTAACAAAACGTCACTCTTGACGACAAAGAACGTAGGAGAGGAATTTGTCAGAAAGTTTATCGGAGTTGAAGACAATGTTAAAAATATCTATGAAGTTACTTCACCGTAAAGAAAACAAAGATCTCTTTTTCAAGAATCATTGGAATCAATAGTTTAAATGTTATAAAATTGGATTAATGTGGGTTTTTTAAATTACTGTTGAAGTAGGATTTTCATGCAGATGTACTTTTAAACAACTTTTACAGCTTTCACCAAGTACCCACTTTTAAATTCGGAGGTGGACAATAGAATTTAAAGTTAAATTAATTTCATTTATTTTCCTGAGAATTGTCCGTGACAAGACTAATGTTTTTTAAACTCGGTAATTTCCCTAGTTTTATTTACGAAAAATTATCCTACTGTCTACGTCAGGGTCTTTGTGACGACACCTACAATTTTTCAACTCAACCAGTTCCTTGGTTTTTACTCTTTGGGAACAAATCCAAAAAGTAGCCTTGATGTGGAAAATGATTGACTCACTTTCAAATCACGGACTTCGTTATTGGACTTCTAATGAGTGGATTAATCTCTGACGTCTTTGTGATTTTAATTTTGCAGTCCAATCAAATTTTAATTCCAGAAATTCCTTGACTAATCTTTTTCCATTTTTGCAGGTTCTTAAATTTCCGAAATGCCACTTCCAAAAAAGGAAATATTTCAATACAATGTTAATTTTAAAAATCCCTAATTAATCTTTTACCTTTTCTATCCTCTGTGAATTTCCGAAGTATTAAAACATTTTTTAAAAATAGAATATATGAATACAATGCTGATTTTAAAAGTTTTAAATTAAGTTTCTATTTTCCCACCTTCTGCAAATTCTCGGCATTTCTCAAGAGAAATACTCCAATACAATTTTTATTTGAAAAAATTTCAAATTAATCTTGTTCTTCCACCTTCTGCAAATTCTCAAAGTTTTGAAAATATTTCAATACAACTTTGATTTTAAGAATTCCCAATTAATTCCTTTCCACCTTCTGCAGATTCTCGAAGTTTTAAGAATAACTTTTTCAAAGAAAGAAATATATCAATACAGCATTAATTTAGAAATACTTTAAACTAATCTTTTTCATCTGCAAATTCTGAATTTTAAAAAGAACTTCTTCAGAAAAGAATATACACCTATATCCCCAGGACACAGGTACTTCTCTAGAAATCCGTTGATTTAATTTATTCTAAATAATCCCTTAATTTAATTTTTGCAGATAATCCTTTAAATTCTGCAAGCTTTTAATTTTATTTTAAAATTCTTCTTTGAAGTTCTGTAGTAATGTTTAATTTTGTTTTCTTTCAATTGCTACTCAAAGTTTTGTAAAAAGTTTCATCCTGCTCTTTGGAGTAATCTTTGAATTTTAAAAATATCTGATTCTATTCTGTAAACTAATTATTTTAAATTTTATAAAGCGCTTAATTTCATTTTATAATGCTTTCAACATTTCATAACAAGCTGATTTTACTTTTAGAAATCATTCTTTCAAAATTCCACGAAATGCTTTATTTTATTTTTCAAATAATTATCCCGAAATTTGCACAAGTTTCATTTCACTAATTTAAAATAATCTTTAACTTTGCAAAAACTAATAGAAAATACCCTAGAGAAAAAAGTGCTGGTTTTGTTTCAATAATAAAATCGAGACTTCTCCCAAAGGTGTAGAAAACGGATTTTCCGAGAAAAAGTTGTTTTTACTCGCATTTGATTTCTGTTGACTTTCCCATTTCCTAAAGTTTCCAAATATCCATGAGAAAATTCCAAAATGAAAATAGTGAATTTAAGATTCTCAGCTTTTCTAAAAATTTATCTTTTAATTTTCACAATGTGACTTTATTTTCTACTGTAGTTACTCCCTTTTTATTTTTCGTAAAACAAATGGTTCCAATGTTTCTCAAATTTCTTCCAGTTCTGAACTTCCTGGATTTTGTTGACTTTGTTTCGTCATTTTTGACGTTGAATATTTATATTATATCGAATTTACCTGAGGATTACGGGTCTTGCCTTTTTAAAGTACATTGTTTTTCAGTTTTTAAGAGTACGTTAGTATCAAATTTTAGAAAATATTTTTATTCGAATTTGAAAAATAATTACTTTTTAAATTTTAAATTATTATCAAAATAAGCATAAATTTTCGAACATATATTTTTCTCATTTTTAATTCCTCCGAGAAATGCTATATTTCTCATTTTCCGCTTCCGAACACCGAAGTCCGGCCTCCTGTCTGTGGTCTTTCCCCCGGCCTCCCTCGGGCGGTACGTATAAAAGCGGCTTTCTGTTTCAGAATCTAAAAACGACCTCATTTAATGTGCTTTGAATTCCCCACGCTACTGTAGGGCCTTAAAATGAATTTATGTTAAACTTTGAATAGACTGTAGAATATGAAAACGAGTGAATTTAAAAAAATTAAAATTTTGATTTTTCAGACAATGTCGATCTTCAAGATTACTGTACTCGTTTTTGGCATCATTGCCCTGGCTTCTTGTTCTCCAACTTCCCGAACTGAGGAAGAAAAACAAAAAGTATGGGATCCTATCTCTTATCCTCAATCGGACGACATTAACAATGAAAAACTTGCAGTAAGTTTTTAAGAATTAAATTCAATATAATATCAACTTTTACACTCCAATTTATTTCAATTCTAATATTACTTTTTTAGCTTCTTGCTCAACGACTTCGTGAAATCCTCGGTCGAGCTTCCAGAGTCGAAGGATCCACATTCGATTCCGACTTCACAGCTCCCATGCAGAAACCCCAAAACCCCGAACTCCCGATGTCCGCTGGTTCTCTGAGCCCTTATCAGCTGGACTTGAACGCTTTCGAAACCGAGAGTGGTTTTGAAAAAAGAGCTGATCGCTTTTATGGATACCGTCCCATGAGAGGCTGAGAGCTATGTTATACTGTAGAAAGAAATTTCATTGAGAGTTACAATGAGAATTAGGAAATTGGGTACGAGAAATATGGGTTTACTGTACTTGTTAGTTGTGTTTCTAATTTGGAATTGAAAATAAAAATCAAATTCTTAGTTTTTAATTAAAGGAGAAATAATAAAAAATTATATCTAAAGTGTACTCTGGTCTAAAATGAAAACTAAAAAATAAAAAACTACAGACAAGACATTTCTCATTCTATGAATTTTAGAGTGCTAAGTTATTTTTGTTTTTTTAACCTCTTATAATTAAAAAACGCATCCAAAATACACCTTGATCTCAAAACGAAAGTGTGAAGAACAGAAAAAAGTATTCTTCACTCTTTGATGTCCGCAAAGCTAAAACTAACTTTTGTATGTATAAAATACTTTAATTATATGAAGGTGCTATTCTATAAGCTTCCTGATATTATTGAAAGTCCAGTTTTTTATTTCCCATCCCTAAAATCAGTTATTAAAGATACAGAGGTTTATTTTATTTTCCATCCCCAAAATCATTAATAATAAATCCTGTTTTTATGGGATAAATTTTTCAACACGTGTCGATTCTTTTTTTGTCAATTGGAACCTCCGCAAACATTCATGACATCAAAGTTGTTTCCTGTAAACCATTTCTTATAAAAATTAAATCTTTGGTTTTTGTTCTGACGCCATTGAAAAAGTCAAGAAATAAATCCTTTGAGATTTTTGCCTTGACGTAAATCCCGTAATCAAAAGGTGATTAAAAAAGAGAGGTTTTATTATTATCCAATTTTGACACGAGACTCTAAAGGAAAGCCGAGTTGAATATACCTCGGGGGAAACGGAGTTGAATATGCCTTAAGCCAATAGGGTAATTAGGACCACAAGAAAAGCGGTCGAGGCAAAGGGAATAATGTTGTATATTAATAGTCGTACTGTAATCGGTAGTGAAAATTTGTGGAAATTTATAAATAAGAAGATTAGGAAAAAGTTAAGAAAGTAGCGAAGATATTAACGTAAAAGGAAAACCCGACAAAGGTATTATTTTTCAGCATTTCCCCACGAGAAGTTTTTCGTCATCAATATGGGAAGAAAAAACAACTGTTTAGATATATTTTTTCAGGAACTTCAGACGAGACTAGGTGTATCGTCATCGATGTGAGAAAAAAGTTCAAATACTATATTTTCTTTCGCGAATTCCACACGAGACTCATTTTCTCAGCAAAAATAAAGAAATTAATCGTTTTTGATGTCTCATTTAAAATCTAATTTATTTTGTATTCTTGAATTTTCTGAAAATCCCTAGTAATCATTTTTTTACAAATTATGTTTCTATTTTGTACTCTCCTTGACTAACCAACCTCCATTTCTTCTAATTGCTACAGTACTAGAGCTCATTATATCCCTATGACATAATCCCCCTATTGGGGGTCTTTTATAAGAAGACATCAAAAGACTTTAATTTTTCGGTTTCGCTTTCGTCATCGAATCATGAGTTGAAACAGGTTATAAAAAATTTTTGTAACGTCAGATATTTGTTTACAAAATACAAAATGACTTCAAGCAACATGTGAAAATTCGGAAATCGTACGTAATGATGTTTACCTTTATTTATTTAAAAACGTTTGTTAATGAAAAACACTTGGCGCTTCTGTAGGCGGAAGGTAGTTGGTTTTTAATAAAAATATTTCGTAGGTAAAAGATAAAAGAAAAATTTAAATATTGGTTTTCTACCGAAGATGGTTTGGGATCGTGTACCTTTTCTCTAAGGTTCCAAGATATCTTGATTCGATTTGAAGCTTTGGAGTAAATCTTATCTGGGTATCTTGATACAGTACGATCCATATGCTATTTGGTAAACTCGGTCTGTATATGTTTAGATAATTTTAACCCACGTGTTGTTAAATTCTCATCTAGCTCCGAGAATTGGAATTAAAATAATTTCATTGTAAAAGAATTATTAAAAATTCGAGTTATTTATTTTTTAAATTTTATGGTCATCCGGGATTTATAAAAATTCAAAATAACCTCAGGCAACGTGTGAAAATCCGGGAGTCTTTTGAATCCATTTTACTACGTAGATGGCTCCAAGTATTTAAGGTTTTCCACGTATATGGAATTCTCTGTGTAGTATTTTCTAAATGTTAAATGTTTTTTGTGCAATATTTTAAGTATATTAGATTATCTAAATAAATTGAATTTTAGTTGCAGAACATCTGTTAATTTTTTTTACAAACTTAAAAGTGGAAAGTTTAAAAAAGTAAAGTTTAATAGAATTTTTAATTTTTAGAAAGTTCTATTTTCGGATAAGTTCATTGATGAAATTTGAAAAAGTGAATTTCAATCTCGAAATTTAAAAGCTCATTAAATTTACAAGTTAAACATTGATATCGATAATTGCAAATACCAAGAAATATTTTGGGAAAGGTTTGCGTGGTAACTTTAATTTTATTTCGTTTTATTAATATCGATATAAAAACTTTGTTAATATATTAATATGAAAGGAACAGCTGTCTTTCGACGAATTTATACCTAAAGTTTTTAGAATCTACCGAGTTTTTAGAATTTTATAGAAGCACGTAGGCACAAAGATCTGTGATTTTTGTTCTCGACCGGAAATTTTCGAGAATTCATGTCAAGACAGTTCCTTAAAACTTTTGCATCGTTTTTTTGTAGTAGTATGATTTCGAAATTTATCGGACGAATTTTAAATCTTGCAATACTAAGTAGATCTTAAGGTTCATTTTTTGGTCCCGGCACGCAATGTCTAGTAATTTGTATCAAAACAGATTCTTAAATTTTTGAGTTAATTATTCGCCTTCTTTTGTAATAAAATTTAATGACTATCTTTTAAAATCACAGAAGCATGCAACTATTAAAGTTCAATCTTTAAACTCGACACGAAAATTATAAAAATCTCTGTTGAGATATTTTTTTCCGAAAATCCACAATAAAAGTTCCTGGTTTTTACAGTGGCACAATTTAATATACAAATCTTTGTAAATCCAAAGATTAAAAAATTTCGCAGTTACATAATTTTTTTGCAAAACTTTTTTAGATTTTTTTCAAATAGGATTTAAAGAGCCTTTGAAATTGCGGTTTAAATTGAAAGAGAATTTCTAAATTAAGATTAATAAAGAAAATTTAAAAGAAAAATTAATAAAGAAGATTTCTATATTAAAAGGAAAGAAGTTTTAAATGAAAAGTAGTCAAGAAAAGTTTAAATTGAGATTGATAAAGGAAGATTTTATACTGAAAACAGAAAAATCCGTAAATAAAGATTAATAGGGAAACCTTTGAAATAGATATTAATAGGCTTAGTAACGATCATTTTCCAAAAGTCGGATTCTACTTGTGAAATATTTTCGAAAACAAATTATTCCAATTTTAATTCTCATTTAAATTGACATTAAAATTTTCCATTTACAATTTAAATCGTGTTTAAATTCCTAATTCATATTTAAACTTAATTTTAAATTTTAATCTTCAAATTTACCTCTGAAATTGTGAATTTTAATTTTCAACCCTCGCAGTTATTTTTATTTTCTTCAGAGCTGTTTTTTCGAAATCGAGATCCAATCTGATTTCAAATTGAATAAAAAATTTTTTGTAATTGCTCCAGTCGTTGTTTACTGTTTTTCCCAATAATTTATTTTTTAAATTTTTCAGGAAAAAATTACAGAAATTGGTTTCGAGACAAATTTCCGAAATAATGAAAACTTTTAGAATTTCTGTTAGACATTTCTTAATATTGAAGAATAAGCATTAGAAAATTGGTCTCGGGAGGAATTTTTTAGAAGTTTGGAGGATTCGAAGTTTTAAATGCATGTTCTCTGCTTGTATTGCGTAAAAACAAAGACTGACTTTTAAAGGAATCTTCTCGATACGAATTTCCTGAATCCTCTAAAAATCGAAATTTTAGATTATCCTTTAGTAGGTTGTACTTGGTTTTGGATTTTGTTTTTCGAAATATAAAAATTCAAAATAAACTGGTAGGATTTCCTTCCTGCACTTTAGATAAAAACCAGGTAGATTATTCTTCACCCTGGAGGTGGAATTCTACCCTTGAATTAAAATTTTTATTTTGTTTACAAAAATATAATTTTTTATTGGTTCTTCTCATCATTTTCTGGATGAAATTTTTTAATAAAAAATACACCTCCATGTTTTTGAACCAATGATTTCACTTCGGATAAAATCTTTTTTAATAAAAAAAAAAAACACTGTTTTTAACCAATGACCTCATCCCGGACCCGCCCTTTCCGGATGAAGAACGCTTTTCGAATTTCGGAAAAGAGGAGTCAATCTCGGATTACTTTGACAGTAGTCACGGAAGAGACAATTTTTTTGTTCGAGAATAGTCTGATAAGTTTCAATTTTCCTGTTCAAGAACATCTAATGAGTCTGGCCTTGTCTGTTCAGGAACATCTCACTAGGTTTCACCTTTCGGTTTGAGAACATTTCAATGGGTCTGACTCTTCCATGCGGGAACACTCCAACAAGTAGTCTTTTCTATCATGAAATATTGAAATATCAACAAAAACAGGAAATTCATTTTCATCTCATCAAACTAGATTCATACTTAATTTCTAATTACAAGTCGTCTGGCACGAAAAATACCCCCCACTCCTTAACTATGAATTGTGTTTCTATTTCAAGACACCTTTTCGCGTTATATTTCTTCATAACGTAAAAGTTTCAATCACCTATTTCTCTTCAGAACCAATAATTTCGAAATTATAGTGAAAATTCGAAATTCTAGAATTTAAAATTGTAATAGTTTCAAAGAATTTATTAGTCCCAGAGCGAGAGCTTTCAACTTTCAAATTTTCGCTGGTTTTTAGAATCGAATTATTATTATCAAATTTATATTTTCCATTACAAAAATATTTTCAGAATTTTAATTTTCCGGAATTTTTCCCTTAGGGAATCATACTCTTTGGATTTTCCGAATCGAGAAATTCGTGACATCAGAATCCAAGCTGGTCCTCAGGATCAAAGAGTTGAATTTCCTGTTTCCGTCTCAATGATTTTCGTCGTGGAATTTAGAACTTTACACTCTCACGTTTCGATTCGTGGACCAAAAATTAAGAACAACTTCGTTGTGAAGTCCGTATGGACTTTTACACGTTTATATCTTCCTTAAATAAAAACGGGGGAAATAATTTCCGGTTTTGGAAGTCAGGAATTCTCCTAAAAGCTTATTTCCGACTTTGTCCATCTTCAGCATGACTTGCGAATGATTATTGCAGGAATTAGTTTCTAATCATAATATACTGAAGTTACTGTACTTGGGATATTTTGTCAGTTACTGTAGACCCCTTCAATGTCAGATTTGTTTATTTTTACCTTTGAATCGCGATGATTAGAGCCAGTAGTAGGTTTAATATGTAATATAACGCGCGTCACACTTTAGTTTCGAGTAATTGTAAATTCCTTCATTTACGCTATAGATTCGTTTGACATTTTTAGAATAATTGTTTAGCCTCAGATCCACTTTCTCACATACTGTAATTGGGAGAGTCAAGGTTATAGTGGAACGTAGTACGTGACGTAAAATAAGACACGTTTTCCTTTTCTATATACTATAAACATATCCTTTTCTTTCTATAAATCCCATCGTTTTAGACTGTTTTTCGAGTTTCAGGTCCATTTATTCCCATACCCAAATTGGTGTAGCTGGTTTTTGTATTAGAAAGTGGCACGTAACACAACACAAGATACATTCTTTTTCCTGATAACTATCCTTTTCCGTAAAATTACTTCCTGCAGTCGTAGACAGATTGTTGAACTCCATATCTGTTCATTCTTAAATATATACTTGGGTAGCTGGGAGTTACATTCTGAAGTGATACAAAACAAAGTTATGTACGCTTTTGTTTTCAATAATTATGCCGCCCTGTTTTCTTTTGTAACTTAATATTCTACTGTTTCAAATAATTAACCCAACGTCATATTTACCCTTGTGTCCAAATTTAGATAATTGAGGAGTATAAAAATTAAAAAGTAATACGACATCCGTTAAATTTTGGCTTCCGATAACGTCACATATGTTCGTTTTTGTTCCCTACATTCCTCGTCTTTGTTCTTTCTCAATTCTCTTGTTTTCTCCCTGAACTTATTTCGTTTTTTCCCAAACTTATTTATTTCCACTTCGAATTCCTTTATTTTCCTGAACTTAATTCTTCCGTTGTTTTCCTAAACTACAACTGGGGTCTTCTGACATCGATGAGACATTTGAGCTTGAATAATTTATACTTTTTGGCTTCTGGAAACCCAAAATCCATCTTCTTCATCCTGAATCAAAGCCGCTTTTTGAATTTAACATTCTTGAAATAATTGTTTCTGAGTAAAAAATTGTTTTCCTGTTTTTGTTTTTTTAATTTTTCCAAATTTATAGATTAGAAGTTTTAATCAATGAATTAAAACATTAACACTTCAAATTTGGTAAAAAGTGTTGTGGTTACAAAATTTAAGCTTAAAAATTCTACTGTAATTAAGTAATTAGATTGCTTAGTCAGAACAAGAAACCAAAGTGAGTTTCAAAGTTTGAATAAGAAGAAGTAGGTTTCAGACGGCCTTCTAAAGATGAGTCACTACCCAAGGTTTTACTCAGATTCTTTGAATAGTGACTCATATTTAGCAGAGAATTTAAATTGTTTTAGTCACTATCCAACATTGACTGGAGCAGTTTTTGATAGTACTTTTGACGGCTTCAATAAATCTCGAGAATAGTGCCGATTACAGTCATTTTCTTGAAGCCGTTTGTCTAGTAATTTCTATGACTTCAATGAACTTTACAGACAATGTTCAAACATCTGTCACTCTTTAAATTTTCGTATTTCCTGTAATTCTCGAAACTTCATCATTTTGGTTTTCGACATTAAAGAACAACCTCCACAGTGATTCAGAGTATCAACATTTGAGGAGATTAAAACGGCTTCTTTCAATTTGGTTCTTCACTCGTCCTTTTAGCTTCGAAGTTACATCAAATATGGACTGTAGTTCCAGAATTCCGTCATTCAAATATTATATGTTAATCGTGCATCACACGGGTACTGTAGTTCTAAATTTTCGTTGTCAGGATACTGTAGTTCTGGTTTTTAACCTCAAATATGTTGTAACTCATCTTCCTTGTTTATTTTTGGATAATCGAATTCTGGTCCAATTAATTTTTGCTAATTCTTCTTTAACTTCCTTGACGGAAATGGATTCTCGAAAAAAATTGACTCAGAATTTGTGGGCGGTTTGTATTCCTCTCTTAATATTACCGTATTTTGTAGCTTGATCCTTCATATTTTCTCCTACGTTTAGAATTTCATTTCTCTCACGAGAAATTGTTCATCCGAAAAATATGACGTCTGTTTTTATTTTGATGAAGTCTCAAAAATTCTAAGGTATTAATTTCGAAAACGTTTCTTAAAACGTCTTTTATTTCATAGCAACTGAGGTTAATCTCTTTCCGGTAAAGTATTTCGCAATATCCATATTACCGAAGATAGGTTCTTTCATTCTTGCAATACAATCCTCCAGAATACGATAGAAACTTCTGGAATTTCGATCTCTGAAGTCGTCTAGGAATTCCCGAAAACTCGTAAAAACATCCATTTTTAATTCTATAATAGTATTAGTAATTTGAAAATTTACGCTTTCCTCCTACATTTACAATTCTGCTTTTCTCTTCGAAATTCCTCAGTTGAAAAATTTAATGTTTGTTTTTTGTTTTAATTGGCATTCTATCCTGATGTGTCAGACCGAAAGAAATTGAAATTTCTGGCTTGGAATTTTTGGCGAAAGTGACCTTTGGAGTAATTGGATCGAAAACCCCCTCAAATTGTTGTTTGAGATGTAAGAACTTCTATAGTTTCGTTTTAAGACCTAATTATCTTCGGGTTTTATGGTTTCAACAATTTTCCCTTTAGGATATAATTTTTTAGAGTTTCAAGAACTTTGAGGATTTTCCTTGCAAAACTTATTTTTTAATTTTTGTTCTGGGATCTAATTATCTTTGAGTTTTGATGGTCTCTGCAATTTTCTCTTTAGGATAATTCCTTGGAGTTCCAGGAACATTGACGATTGTCATTGAGTATTGCTTTTCCAAGTTTAGTAATCTTCGTTTTGGGATCTAATTATCTTCGATCTTTGACAATTTTGATAATTTCCCTCTTAGGATGTAATTTTTTTGGTGTTCCAAGAATTAATCACTTTTGCTATGAGATTTTTTCTCTCAAGATACGATGACTTTTGTCGTAGGATTTTTTCCTCAAGATATGATGACTATCGCTGTATAATTTGCCCTTTAGTTTCAAGAAGTTTGATGATATTTGTCGTAAGATTCGTTTCTTTTAAAAGCACTGTTTTTTGTTAACTCAATTTCCTTTATTGACTATATTTTGTATTCCCAGAATCAGTGTCAATAACGTCTGAAAAAAGGGAATGACGGATTATCTAATTATTTTACGTTTTCGTTATTGAGAAATGACATGTTTAAGAATGAAGGTTTGGCTTCTATTTTTAGAACTTTTTTGATTTTTATTTTTAGAAATTTAACTTTGTTTTTTTCGAATCTTAAAGATACTTTTTTTAGAATTCCGATTATATCCTTCCTTGTGTACCAAAAGTTACTATTTTTGCGCGGTATAATTTTTTATAAATTTTGACTATACTTCTTATGAATCTAAAAAATGGTTTTTGTGCAGAATAATTTTGTCTAAATTTCGACTATATTTT
>VOSG01000122.1:0-85097 GCA_009761265.1 Halicephalobus sp. NKZ332
TTCTGATGTGGGAATCCGGAATATCTGAAATCATCAATTTAATAATGTTAAAAATAAACACGCACACAAAAAAATTCTTCAAAGGAGAATTGATAGGAAAATAAGCCTTGTAATGAGTTTTATCGATTTATTGAAGATATGGAGCTGATATAAAATCATCAAACATGAGATGTTTCTAGATTTTTCATGCTTTATTTCCCTTAATAATTATTACAGGAAATTAAATGAAAAATTAAACATGTCTAAATCAATTTATTAACACTATTCAATCAGATTCGATTTCAATAAAAACTTGAAAGAAATCTCCAGCATATTCCTGTAGATCGAAGTAAAATAATATTTCTTGTAAAAAGTAGAAAATAGTAGATAAGTAGTGTTCATCATGATTCTGATGCCGAAATTCGAGAAATCCAAGTTCACTATTCTTGACGAAATGTGATATAGGTAATTGTTCTCATATCATTGCATTTAATTTTGATTATTAGCGACTCAGAAAGAAAAAACAATAAAAGTACCTTTGATGTTCTCTGTAATAAAATTTGTTTGTCATTATTGCTTCGATTGGAATCTATGTTGCATGAAGATCAATATGAAATCTTTTATAGAAAACATTTGAGGCTGCAGAATCTTCCGGAGAACTGGTTGTTATTGTTTCGATTGGAACCAACATTGCATAAGAACCAATAGCGGAATCTTTTATTAGGGAACATTTGAGCTCAATGAATCTCTTAGAGAACTAGTCCAGGCTGGACGATATTATTCTGAAACAAAATGGATTCGTAGTTAAATACTGAAATCGTGGAGGAATTGCAATGATCTTTGTGTACTTTTATTGTATATCAATCGTTTTGTATTAATATTAGTATTGTGACCTCGTTGAAGATAAACAACAAATAATGTACACAACCACACCCATGTAGTTTCTATTGAGACCAAGTGAAAAATATCAAAAATAAGTCTCGTGGTCATGAGTGGAAATTTTATGTGGTTTTCTATATTTTCGAATTAGTATTTGTCCTTTGAAGCGAAGCTTTGATGATTCAAAACCCTATTTCTATCTATTGTCGAGCTACCCGGGTCCACGATACAACGCTCGGAAAAACTCTGCGTCATGTTTGGTTCGTTATCTTTCAATTTCCCGCAATTCGGAGATGGAATGATTGGCGGCGTCTTTCACTTGAACCTGTTGAATAAAGTTGAACAAAGTTGAATCGAGTCGTGCATACCCGATCGCGATTCCCACCTTGACGCCCTTGACAAAATGCAAAACAAAAACTAAATCACTCACTTTACTTTTTTCACAAAATCTTGAATCCTTTTTGAACCGATTCGTGAATTCCATAATTGAACAAATGTCAGTCGTAAACTTTTTCCTTTGATGTCCAAATTTGGACAAATATTAAAGATTCAATTGAAGCAGTTTTGTTTGCTCGCGTTTGGTTTGAAATATATCTTTAGAAAACACCATCATCCAGAATTTGATGGCGACTTTCGAAATGGACACTTGAAATCGACAACTCTGGAATCTTAAAATGATCAAAATTCGTGTCGAGTTTATTTTGTAGGAAGTTTTATATTTTGACTTAAAAGATTTGAAATCGGAATTCGTGTCGAGATAGTTTGTAAAAGTATTATTTTTGTGATGTAGTTTTTTAAGATGACAACTCCGCCAGTGAAGCAGGAGAGCTTCACTACTCAACAAGCCGACGGCACTTTCGTCACCCACACGACCACTGTAAGAGAGAAGATCGTCGAGGACACCGAGCTCACCTTCGGAGGAGGACAGATCAATGAGAGGTACTGCTGCAAACCTGAGGGCATTCTCAGAATTGTTGAAATTGTAAGCTTTGTTTTTTACTTCTTTAAGAAGATAATCTTCAGATTGTTGGACTGATTATTGTTTGCTTGATCACCTCCGTCTATGGACCTGGTCCCTTCAAAGGAGTTCTTTTCGGACAGACCATCTTGCTGATTTTTGCCGGAATTGCCTTCATTTTTTCCTTCATGCTCCTCGTCGGATTTTTCTTCAACCTCCATCTGACTCATCTGGACTTCTTTCCCTGGAGAGCATTCGTGAGTTTTAACAGTATCAAGCTAAAAATATTTTCCTTTCGGGACCCGTTTGATAAATTTCTCGTTTTAATTTCAATTAGAATTTATTTTTTATTTTCATTTTCGAAGACAAAAATAAGTATCTATCTACATAAAAACAAATAATTCAATTTTTTAAAAACCTAGAACAAAAATGGAAAACGAAACCCGTTATTTCTGATTCTCCCTGAAAAATGTGTCCCTTTTTGGAAATGTTATTGAATCGACGTTTCTTCTTTAAATTTTAAAAAAAATCATTAAGGACTTTGTCTGGTCGATAATTTGTGTCGTCAACTTCCTTGTCTTTGGAATCGTCGAAGCTTACTATGCCACAGGAGCTTGGTCCAACAACTGCAACGATATTGGAGGCGACGGGATAATCCACAACGGCTGCAGGATGATCATTGAGTGGGGATTTGCTTCCTTCTTCTGCTTCGTCAACGCCGTCCTCTACGGTATCAGCGCCCTCCTCGCAAGGCGAAAAAAGGCCTATGAGTAAATCCAAAGCCATCATAATTGCTGTCAGAAATCAGTTACACCATCTGCTTTTCTCAACTTTGCATAATAAATAAAAAAATTAAAACATAAAGTTGTTGAAAATTAAGATCAAATCTACTCTTATGCAGACAATTATTTTGTATACTAAAATGACTCTTTCTTTATATTAAGCAAACTGATAATTTCACTGATGATGATATTCCTAATCCTTCGATGGTCAGGAAAAATAAGGAGATGAATGCGAGAAGACATTCCAACACACTTCTATTTTCCTTATCATGTTCGATTCGTCCACTTCCAATGTTCTGATGGAGAAGAAACTAATAATGAGGAAAACTGTATTTAAGAGGATAATTGATTCATCTAATAGTAACGACCATGACCTGCTTCTTGTCACATTAATTTTGTTTCTTAATACCTTATTTGCTCCATCCAGGTCGTTTTCCAAATTGGTGTTCAGTATAAGTGAAATGCTGGAGTTTTCAACGATTCCGATCTTACTAAAAAGGAAATAAAGCGGAAAATCCAAATCAACAATTATTAAAAAATCCACAAATCCGAAATTGATCTTCATTCAAGGAGTTACAAAAATTTCAAAAAACATTCACGGGGTTCAATTCAAAGCTAAAACCTCACTTACAAGTTCTAAAATGAATAATTCGAATTTCACATAATCTTCACTTTTAACATTTTAAGAAAACGTAAAAAAATATAGGATTGTTATTTCGAAATTGTAACACATCGACTCTCTTGCAAATCTAATACTGATCTCCATCTACATAAACACGGATCCAGGCATTCCTATTCCGTCTTTCATCTCGAGCAAGGAGGATTCGATCATGGTTCCGTTGACATCTCTTCCGACTCGACCTCCTCCTCCGTTTGCGCACATTCGTCTCAGTTCTGCATTATTAAGACAAGTCTGACAAGATGCCTTGCAGTTTTCTAACATCCAAGGATTCTTCTGACATTCTCCTCTCTGAGACCAAGCAACACAATCCCTGTGGTAGTCATCGCAGGTTCCGTAGAAATAGTCCTGAGGGATACAGTAGCCACATGAGACTCTGCAGTTGCATGCCATCCAGACGGCATTTTTGGTGCACTGGCCTTGGATACCCCAGAATTGACAGCAGATGTTTTCGTTGTAGCATCCAGGAGAATCACATTTGGCAGGACGAGCGGGAGCTGGGGCAGGTCGTTGTTGTTGTCGTTGAGCTCCTCCTCCTCCACAGCTCTGAGCTCTTGTAGACGAACACTTGTTGCAGGATTTGCGACAATTCTCGGCCATCCAGTAAGGATTCTTAGTGCATTCTCCACCTCTCGACCATTTAACACAATTGGGATGATGGTCAGAGCATTCGACTGCGGGACTAAAGGCAGGTCGGCACTTTCCGCAAGAGACCTTACACCAAGCGTTCATGTACCCTGGGTTTCTGGAGCACTCGCCCTTCGCCTGCCAGGTAGAACAACATTCGTGCTCATTGAAACAGTTCTGGACGAACGCTGCGGGCTGTGCTGCTGGGGGCAATGTAGTCAAAACTGGAGGCCGTCTTGTAGTCACAGGAATGTTGGCTGCAGCAGCACAGACTCCTCCTTGACAGACTCCGTTGTAACAAGGGTTCTCTCCGTTATATCCTGCGCAACTGCTTCCGACTCTGATCTTGCTAGAGCATCTGGGAGATCCGTGAGAGCGATCGCAGAAGAGGTATTTGGAGCCACATTCCGTGGTGGCAGAACAATGTGGTCTGGGGGCGTATTCGTACATGTTGTCGGTGTAGAGATTGCTGAGTCCGTCAACATTTCTCCAGGGCTCGAAAGGTCGCATCAAAGCAGACCCAAAGTGATTGGGCGAACTACACTGTTGTCGATCAAGAGGGAAAGTATTTTCTCTGTCGAATCGACTCTGTTTCTGCTGTCTCCAGAGTTCCCAGATGAAATCGACAAAACTGTGATGGAGGAAGAAGATCGGGTCGTTTGCCGAGGTCGATTGATCCAACATATCTCCTCCGACAAAGATGTGGATGTTTCCGTGGGTGTATTCGAGGACGTTCCAGTCCGTTTTCACAGGACAACCTTGTTGGGGGGCTGTGATTGCCAAAACCTGTTCTATATTTGTCTGTCTTATCACGAAAGCAATTTCGGTTTCTGTGAATAGAGAACCTTGGGCTCCCACGTTTCTTCTGATGTTTGGGTTACCAGTGGTGGTCCTCCATCCAGCAAGGAATCCAGTGATCAAATTGTTGGAGGCGTCGGTTCTTCCCATCAGTTCATCGGAGAACAGGACGGAGTCCCTCGGATTTGCCAAAGAGGAATCCAAACTCGAGTCCCAGTAAGGAAGACCCAATGTTGGGTCGACCTGTCTCATTGCAATCTCCATTCTCTTGATGAACTCTCGATGCCAAGGAAGGAAAGCTGGACCGGAGTGAGCTCCTCCAGACTCTGCAAATTGACTATGGATGACAGCGAGTTTATCGTATTCTCCAGAGGTCTTCAGTCGCCGGATGACGGCGTGGAATCGGTCTCTTTCTGCATCAGTCATCATTCTGTATTCCTTTCTCAGGGCTTTCCTGAGAGGCTGACCATTGGAGAGCGTACAAGCATTGGATCCCTGTTGTCCATTGCCACCCATGTATTGACACAGACATCCAAGGTCCATACATTGATAAGGACTCGAGGCGATCGGGGCAATTTCTGCGGCGATGAGGGGAGCTGGTTGTCCCGGGATTGCCGGAGGCAAAGCCAATTTCGCTGTTACTGGGGGACTTGCCTGAAGTAAAATCATCAGACAATCAATAACCTAGGTCTCTTACCCTGGCGTTCTTATCCCACTTGTGAAGCTGCTCACAGACGATCTTCAAAGCAGGAGTAGGGGCCTTGGAGCAGTCCATCTGGGCTCCTGACCCCCCAATGAGGCATAATAAAGTCACTACGAGAAATAACGTCATCTCGGCCAACTTGCAGTTAAGTCGAGTAACAAAATAAATTGCCTTTTGTCGTCTCTGATCAAAATAATTCATCAAGAGAAAGTTAGACAAAACCGGTCTTATAAGGTCGTTCCGCTGTTGTTGAATAACAAAGCCACAAACAAATCGTCTAACTCTAAGGCGAACGTCTATTACTCAATTTACGGTAACTGTACAGCTCATAGATGAATCATTTATTGGCTATTCAAAACTAGATGGATCAAGAATTTTGTCTAATGAGAGGTGTTTCGCTTTTGTCGTCGACGTAGAACATTGGGGTCGAATGGCCACTGGGATTTGTCGTGGCAACTTGATTGATTATCGATTCGTTGAAGACGTCTCCGTTTTGGTCTGTTTTTAACAACGGGAGTTTTACTCTCGCCCCCATAATGCTCAAAGTTCGTTCAAAAACCCTGAGCTTCTTGTCTGTTGATCCGAGGGAACTAGAGTCTTCTGAACGTGGAACCTTGTCAGCGATGATCACTTGATTCAGTTCCACTGAGGATTTGAACTTATCCCAGAGAGTATGGAGAATTTGTTGCGAAAATAGTTCGTTGCTGTGTCCCGCGATCATCTTCAGGACAATGATGCCGTCGGCGTTGATGATCTTGTCACAGAACTCTCTGAACAGAAGGTGCTCGTCTGAATTCGGTTTCAGAAATCTAAAGCAACCGTTAATTAATGAACCCAACTCATCGAACCTTTCGATGTAGGCTACTCTACGCCCGGAAATCTTGGTCATATAGGTCCACCTCCACATATCGAAGAAAGTCAATCCGAAGACTATAATAAACCAAATATATAGAAAGAGAAAAACTTTTTCGTTGAACATGTTGACAACGAGAACGCATTGCACCGAGAACCTCTGGATATGAGCCAGTATCCGTACCTGAATTTCGCCATTATCCTCGATATGCAGGTAAAGACTTACGGAAAAATCACACATAGCTATCCTCGGGAAATTGCCACTCAGTTCCCAATCTCTCCCGGTTCTGATGTCGTTTAGAATATTAATTCCCCACAATGAATTATTCTGCCCCAGAAATTGATTCATCATTACAAATTGCCCGATTACGTTGAACAGATAAAGTAACTTTGTCAAAATATACATGCTGAAATTATCAATTGAATCTGGTCTCCAAATGATCCTTACTTTGCTAGATAAGTCCCGTGAAGGAGCCCAAGAGTCAAGTGTTTTTCAGTAGCGCTGGACACGTCTCTCCTGACTTTCTGAAGCCGTACACTGTCCTCCATGTACCTGCAAATAGTTTCCACCGCTTTGTTTCTCTCAGCTCCTTCAGTGTCGTCGCATTTCTGAACAATCTTGACCATGTTGGCAATATTCAATCCTGACTTAGTGTTCATCTGCGCCCAGAAGATGACTGGCAGATAAAAGAATCCTGCTTCCAGAGCTAGCAGGAAAGGAACCCATTGGTAGTAGATAAGCTGACGTTCTTCTCTGCATATTGTTGAATTATAAATATATATAAAGATGAAAAACTAAAGATATGTTAGTCGAGAGGAAGAAAGGAGCACTCAGAAAACATATTTACCGCTCGTTTAGGTCGTCGGGGACTTTTTCCCCTGGCTTCACCCAGTAAGTATTGTATACAAAGCTGAAAAGAGTAATTAATAAAGCTAAAGAGATCAATACACGCCAATAGTCTTCTGCGTACTGCTCCCAAGCTCGACTGAATTCTGCAGGAACGAAGCATTGGATCGGCTGTCCGACATACTGCTTGGCTGTGAGGACGGCAGCGGCGAAAACAATGATGATGGTGGAATAGTAATAGTTTACGCGATCGAATATTGTGTCGTCGTCTCTGGGCTTGATGGAATTGAGAGCCGATCCGAGAAAGTTCATCTCCCGCTATCATTTGGGTCTTGAAAAATTTAATGAATCGAATCAAAACAGGATCTTAAAATTCTTCAAAGATCACAATAATCCTGAGAACAAACAGATTAATAAGAAGACAGGTAGTCTGTAAGTGATTGTCAGACAGGACTCATCAGGTTTGCAGGGAGCTGTGTTCGAGAGTGAACAGCCTCTTCAAGGATCGATTACAGCGAGTCGCGCACTCTTCCGAAACAACGGAAGTGGATGTAAATTCCGTCCTTTGTTTGACTTAAGAAATCTGCAGAACCTAATGGTCTCAAATGTGATAAAGGAGTCGCTGATCAAGCCTTTAAGGAATTTATTTCTTGCAAAGAAATCCCGATGATGATTATCTGAATTCCGGCTAGAATTTATTTCCTGTAAATAGTTGATTTTCCTTGTTGGGATTTTATCGGGTTCTATTCTTTCGTCTTGATCTCATCTGAATAAATCCATCGAATCCAGAGAAGCATCGATCACCTCGGATTTCTGCATATTGAAATCGAAGTTCTTGATTTATTCTATAGATTCGTTAAAGATTTCAACATAAATAACTAAAAGACAAGGTCAGGTTTTGATTAATTTGTGATTCAGTTCGTTAAACAATCAATGACTAAGGTATCTTGTGAGTTATTTATCATTCGTTTCTTCACTGCGTTTATATTTACATAATAAAGTGTAACAACACCCCCGTTGACTAAATTGAATTTCTCTGTATTCATCATAGACTTAATAACAGTGATTCTGTTCAATATGATATCTCGTGGAAAGCCAAAGTCAAAGGTTACAAGAAAATCAAGAATTACAATAGATGTGATTGTGAATACTCTTAACGTAAAAGATTATTTATTGCAAGTAATAAATCTTTCATTTTTCCGAAAAACAATCTATTCTGCCAAGGAAGCCTTCTGGGACCTGATGAACTCTGATGAACTACAATAATTATAGAAAATTGGGAATTGACGATTTTAATGCAATTCTTACTTTCGACAAGGATTTCTCGGTTAATCTCCATAAACTCTAATAATTTAAAAACAGAATACAGCTCGGTGGATACAATCTTGGTCGTCCATAAGAAATAAACAATCATATAAGCTTTTTCTCTCTAGAAAGAACAGTACTAGAATTTATTTACATTTAAAAAATCTTGTACTAGAAGTTGTTAGTAGATTATTCAGTACATCCTCCATAAATAGTGATTATTTAGTTTTTGCTTCGTTTTCTGCCGGATAAAAGATTTCCGTGGCTCGTTTAGTGGACATCCGGACGGATAGCAAAGCAACGGTCAGGGACCGACTTGCGCAAGTCTCGACGCGACTTTTCGGACATTCTTCATTCGATTCATTCGTGTCTGCTTTCGCATTATTGTTTCCTCGAGTGTCATCACTCCTGGATTATTCGAAGCTATTCAATATTCTTCGACGATGAACGGCAGAAGAGGTGGTTTTGGATCCAGCTTCCAGCCACTTCCCTCCAGCAGCGGGGAAATCCCGGACCTCAGGGACTTTCATCCGGAAGCTATGGAGGAAGAAGTGTTCAAAGTCGCCATCAAGAAGATCCTTGAGGATTTCAAGAACAGCAGTGGGAAATGTACGGATTTTGGGCTTTTTGATATATGGATGGTTAACTTTGGACTTTCAGGTTTGGCTCTGCCGGTTATGAACAAACGGCAAAGGTTTCTCATCCACAACATAGCTCGGTTGACTGACTTGAGATCCTTCAGCACTGGGTATTTTCCTTTTTGTAAAAGAACGGTTGATATGTAATATCTTCAGGCATGAAGGGAACCGATATATCACCATCTGTCGTCCCGAAGGTTTCCGACATTTCATTGTCCCTGTGCCAGACACATTTTCCGTTCGACTCGATACCCAGCAGTTTAAGACCATAACGAATTATCTTGTACAGCATCCGATAGAAAAATCCCAAATTGAACGACATTATGAGCCTCCCAATGCTAGTGAGTCATATCGATCTTTTTTCACCCGGAGCAAAGTAATTTTTCAGACAGAAAAAACATCCAAAATGGAAATGGGTTAACCGTGAACGGGCCGATGAAAGTTCCGCCACCTCCAAATTCTCCAGATTCAACAGATATTACAGAATTCAGGAAATCGTTACCGGCTTATAAAATCAGGGAGGAAATTATCCAGATAATCAACTCCCACAAAGTCATCCTCATCACGGGAGGAACTGGTTGTGGTAAAACAACCCAGGTTCCTCAGTTTCTCCTGGAGGAAGCATCCTCGTCTGGAACACCCGTCAGAATCATCTGCACTCAGCCTCGGAGACTGCCCGCAATTGCCGTTGCTGAGAGAGTTGCGAAAGAAAGAGGAGAAACTGTCGGCGGAACCGTCGGCTACCATATTAGACTTGAGCAAAAGATTAATCCAGAAGAAACAGTGTTAACTTATTGTACAAGTGGAGTTCTGCTGAGAATGCTGACTGTGGATTCAGTAGCTAAAAACGCGTCCCATATTATCCTCGACGAGATTCATGAGCGGGAACAAAATACAGACTACTTGTTAATTGCACTGAAGGAAGCGTTGAAGAGAAGACGAGACTTAAAAGTCATCCTGATGTCTGCCACGATGGAAGGAAACCGAGAGACGTTCTTGAAATATTTTCATCACTCCGATATTGGATGCGTTGACAGTAAGTTTGTCTTTGTTTTCACTCATACTTATCTGGTCTTTAGTTCCATCTCGTCTTCATTCAGTCGATAAGTACTTTTTGGATGATGTCTTGGCAATGACTGGTTATATGTCCTCTCCACGGCAAACGAACTATGCATTTCGCATTGAGAGTTGGAATGACAGGCCGATGGAGTCGAATCCGGCGTTTTCCTCAAACGGTTTTGCCCCTACTATCCACCCATCTGCGTCAACTCCGGCTTTTTCTGGTAACAATTCTGTTATTGACAACCTGGCAAGTCAGTTGGCTGGAAGTGCAGCTGTTTCCTACAACAGACAGAATTCGGTGAGCAACTTTTGGAGTGGAGATGGATATAGTGACGGATACATTGAAAACGGATGTGGGTGGGACAACACATGCTATGACATGCGTCTGGCCAGCTTATCCAATTCAGTCGGCAAGGCCGATAAGGTCATTGGCCCAAGACCTAATTCCTTCAGTCCACTGTTCGCCGAGAAGGTTCGCAGGGCAGACTATGCTCGGCAAGACCTAGTTGATTATTACGCGAACTACGGAACTAAACCATACAGTGATGGTGTCGACACAGCCCTGATCAAGTATTGCGTTATTTATCTCCTGACGAGTGAAGTTCCCGGATCGATCCTCGTCTTCCTCCCCGGCTACGACGACATTCTGAATGTGCGAAACAAGATCTTAGAAGATGCCGGTTCTCTACGTGTTCAGCCCCGGATCTACACCTTGCACTCACAAATGAACAGCACCGACCAGCAAAAGGTTTTTGAGAGGCTTCCGGATGAGACAAAAGAACGAAAAGTTATACTTTCTACAAACATTGCTGAAGCCAGTCTGACAATCGATGACGTCGTGTTCGTAATCGACTGCGGACGAGTAAAGGAGAAGACGTATGACCATCATTCGAGGATCTCTCAATTGAAAGTTGTCTGGATTGCCAAGTCGAATGCCGAACAACGAAGTGGAAGGGCCGGAAGATGTAGACATGGCTACTGCCTCAGATTATACAGTGAAAAGGAATACAATGAAATGAATGAGACTCAAGTTGCGGAGATGAAACGAGCAGCAATCCATGACGTCTGTCTCCATGCCAAGATGTTCGCTCCGAATAATATGGCTGTGAAACAGTTTCTGGGTATGGCTCCGGAGCCACCAGATCCGAAAGCTATCGAAAACAGTTTCGCCTTTCTGTTGCAACTTGGTGCGTTGTTCGATTTCTCTGGCTCTTCGCCCTTCGATCCTGAAGTTGGTCCCCCCAGCTATCAGCGAGGCAACACCTCGGACGTGGAGCCCGATTTGACAGAACTTGGAATGATCATTGCTCATCTTCCGCTGGAACCTCAGCTTGCTCGTATGCTGTTATATGGTGTGGCCTTCAAGTGTTTCAACCCTATAGTTACACTTGTTGCTGCTCTATCGCACCGAGATCCATGTGAGTTGCGATTCCTTTTAGTTTTTATTTACTGAAACTTTCAGTCATGTTGCCCTTGGGTGAAGACCGTATTTCTGCGTTAAATGCTCGAGATGAACTGGGAAAGCTGGACTACTCGGATCACTTGACTTTGATTAGAGCCGTCTACAAGTTCATTGCAGCGCAGTCCAAGGGACGAGAAGTCTGCAAGCACTACTTCCTCGGGTTGGCAAGCATGAAGATGATCGAAGGAATCAGAAAGCAACTCGCGTACGAACTGAGAAGGCTGAATTTGATTCCCGACAACAACAGAAGTTTCGACGACCCCCTCATCAATGAATATAGCAATAGCTGGCCGATGGTTCAAGCTGCGATCGTTGCCGGTTGTTATCCAGGCATCGGTATCACAAAGTGTCAATCAAGGGTCAAAAAGATTCGGACGATGATGGAGACAAATGCAATTCTTCACCCAGGATCCGTTGTCAAGCGGCAGCTACAAGGAGCAAGGAAACACGCGTCTTTGCTCAAATTCGGTGACAATCCTGAGCCCTTGATCGATTTCATGGTCTTCCAAGAACTGTCTCAGATCGATGAAGGACTGACTGTAGGTTCATAGCGTTTAATCACAGCTAATTGCTTTGTTTCAGTTGAGAACTGTGACCGCAACTACTCCAGCCCATATAATTCTGTTTGCCGGCAGCTCCAGAGTGGAGAAGGTGGTGATGCGGGATTTCGAGATCTGTTCGGAGGAGTTTGAGAACATGGATGCTTCGGAATTCAAGACAGATTACCAGTTCACCAGAGAAGACTCCGTGGAGATCGACACTTTCCTTGGCTTCAGAGGAGAATATGAGACAATTAAACTCCTGATGAAGCTGCGATTCAAGATCTTAAACTATTTTATGATGTGGCTTCGTGATCCATCTGCTTCGACGACACCTCAGGTGGAGGCTCTTCTGAAATGTATCAACGAGGTTCTCATAATGGAACATCAAAGATGCGCCTATCAACCAGTCATGGACCTACCATCAAAGAAGGAAGTGAAGATGAAGCCCCCATTGAATGTTTTAAGTAATATGTTCTCGATGATTCCTGGTGTCTCCGATAATGGTCAAAATTTTGGTAGACCCAATGAGAAACAAAGACGGGAAGACAAGCCTATTTACCGGCCACCGCATCTCAAGAAGAACGAGTTTATCGAAGACAGGGGTCTTCAGAACGGCTTCCATCATTATCCTGAAGATTTCAGTCCGGCAGTTTATCAAGAGGACGACGAAGCCGATCAGCCACCGCATAGAAACATTCACTGGAGTTATGTGCAGTCTCCTTCTGCCATAGCTGCCACTAAGAATATAAAAGGTCTCCTCAACATACGGACTGAGGAATCTACTCATGAAAATGGGTCTTATCGACACGATCAACTAGGATTCCCTATGTTTCCCTCAGGCAATGCTGTCAATATTGCTACAAGACCAGGTGTTAATGGGTTCTCATCGCTCGAAGGACAGAAGAGGTGGGTGGAAGGCTATAGCAATGATGTTCGGCAGTCAGGTCTTGATGCTCAACGGTCCCATGTGCGGTACGAAGGGGTGAACGGCAAACCGAAGCAGAACTCTTTCAATCAGAGGAATCGGAACCAATACCAGAAGGACTACAACAATGGATCGCACCCTTCCCGCGGCAATGGACGTCAGAATGACAACAGTTGGGACACTAGAGCAGCTTGTAAGTTGTTTCCATCTCGTGGCTTTACTCATTGCGAAGTTACAGATCAAAATGAATGCCCCCAATATAATTCTCAGAATGGAGGTCAAACTGGTCGTTTCTTTTCTCGCACAATTACTCCCAGCAACAGAGGCAAAACTAAGTAGTCTCAAACGCCTTGTGATGATATCCCCTGCAAATCCTAATCTCATTATAACCAAATTACTGATTTTTAGCCTTGAATATGAGTGCTTTCGTGCACGGAATGCACCTTTCTTTGGTTTGAGCATTTCGGTGTGACTTTAATCTCAAGTTTTTAATTTGATTTTAATAATGTAATTTATAAACTATTATGCATCACAGACAACTTGATGTGTCTAGTGGGAAGGGTTTCCGTCGGCAGTAGTCTCAAGAGGGCAGACAAAGTAACCTCTTCGAAAGCAAAAGGGGAATTTTGAGTGTAGGCAAATGGAGAATTGAGTATTCATATCTTGTGTAAAGAGGAGATAAAACAAGCGTAATATCAGAGTAATGAGGATCTTCTGAAAGATTGGGTAGTATCTGACCAGAACACTATATATGATTCGTCAACGGACACAACTACTCATGTACATTCCTCTTGTTTCCGTTTTCCGGGAATGCATGTCAAGCAGAACTAAAAGCATTGTCTGAGTAGTACTTGGATTCTCATAAAGTTAGTCTTACTGTTATTTGAAACGGCTATCCTTGAATGACCCTAAGTTGGAAAACTACTCAAATTTATGCTAGTTCTTATGTCTTTTGCGGATTCCAGCACTCACGATAGATGAAATCTTTAACTCTTCAAGGTTGGCATAATGGCTGTCTACTTCCGTAAGTTTTGAATAATTTAGACAATTCATCATTTCTTTTTTCACTAAGACAGTTTCCAGAAATCCGGTCTGCCATCCACTTTTGCACAAGACAAATAAGGAACCCCGGAAAAGAAGGGCTTTTCATGTCTAAAACTCTTTAAAGTCTGATTCTGTTGTATATCCTACTAGTTTAGCATTCAGCACTCAGAAGCCTGTGGGAATTCCTCTTCCACATTGATTTTACCCCATTTCTCGATTCCAAGTGGCGATAAGCTTTCTCGAATCCTTCTTTTTTATAAAAATGTTGCTTCCAGACAGTGAGTTAAAGAAAAACGCCGGTTTTAGATGATTTCGAAAAGAAATATATTTTTTGCTGTAATTTCGATGAAAATTAAATGTTTTCGAATTAGATTAATATACATGACAATAAAATGGGAAATCCCGTCGTTAATTTCTGAGTGAAAAATGTTTCTGTTTCTAAATAATCTGAAATTGGCGTTTCTTCTTTAATGAGCAGTCAAATCACTTCATGGCCTCCAAGAATGCCTTTTTTCTTGGAATTTTTTTATTTTAAAACCTCGTCAAGGAAAAAGTTGTTTTTTAGCGTTTAACTTGCTTTTATTTCTCACTACTTGTTAAACCAAACACCTAATTTTCAGAACCATCCGACACTGGGAGGATATTCGTAATTTTTTCGACTATTTGGATACCTGAGACAAAGATGGTGGGTTCGATTTCGTCAAACTAATCTTATTTGTATCTAAAAATGCTTTTTCATTCCTACTTTTACGGGACATGAGATATCTTGGGAAAGGGTTTGTCCGAAGTCTTGAAGGAAGACAAGATAAAAAGTGAAAATAAGATGCCAACTGCTCCGGAATTTGGTTCTTGACAAAATTTATTTTTAAAGAAAAAATGCCTTCCTTTTGTTAGTGATATCCCTGTTTATAACAATCTCATGGATGTCGGGAAGTCTATGGGGAAAACAAAAGCTTCAAACTTATTTTCTATCGATCATCCTGGTTTGTCCGGCATTTGGCCAGTCTTGTCGTTCTTTCGAACTTTTTTCGATCGAACACCACAACTTAAACTTTCTTTGATGGATAAAGTTTAATGTTTCTCAAAGGATTAATGTTTTCATTGGAATAATTCCCTCTGCTTTTATGGAAAGTTTCTGAAATTGAACGAAAGTCTAGGATTTTGGAAAGTCATATCGAAAAAGTTCGTAACGAACATCTGCGAATTCCAAAAGTCCAAGTAATCCCGGAAATGCTTTTCGACAAAATCTAATAATAATGCATTACTCATGTTTATAATAATGAAATTTCTTGTTTTTGGTCTCATTTAACTTATTTCCGCCGAGATAATCTTATTACTTTCTGCGTGTCCTATTAAATAAAATAACCAACTCGCATAGCTTGTGCCTTGAAATTCCTCTAGAAACTAATTTAGATTGTTTTATTACTGTAGATTATGTAATTACTCTTTGATAAGAATAATTGGTATTTCAGCTTTATAAGTAGGGATTGATTGTGGACGGAAAACAAATTCCGATCTTTGGAAGAAATTCCAATTTTATTAATTAGGATTGATTCTTAGATTGGAAATAAAATTAGTTTTTCAAAAATACCCAGATTTCTCACGTAGAAACGTGACTAGACATTAGGAGACTAATTTTATTAGATATTTAAATTTATGGAATAGTGCAACCAGGTTAACTTTTTGAACTTTTGGGATCTGTAGCTGACCATTCTTTGAACTCATATAATTGAGTGAAAAATGTTTATTAGCTTTGTTTATGAGCTTTGCTTCTTAGTCCAGTTTCATACTTTTACTTGAGAAATATGGTAGGAGTCATTTACTGTCCCTATTTTTCGTTATTAGCAAATTTACCAAAGATTACGGAAATATAGTTCTTGACCAAATGCTCTATTTTTTATAGAAAAATGTGAATAGATATGTTTTCTTTGTTTTAATTTATCAAAGACCAAAAATGTTAGCCGTTGATGAACTTACTTTTCTTTTCCTCCAAGGGACCAATCAAGGAATCTTGGAAGCATGACTGGAATTACGTATCCTTTTGCCTTCAAAGTTGTAATAAATTACGCTCATCAAAGACTATAGAAATCTAGTTATTAATAGATTTTGTTCAATTTTCTTTCGTCGAGATAGAGTTTATGTGCTGTGGCTAGAATCATGCATTTTATTTTAAAAATCTCTATATAAAAACCATCGGGGATTACAGGAATTTCGTTCATTTTGTTTTTGTCAACCCATAATGAAAAAGACGAAAACAAAGTGGTTTTTACAAATTTCTTTAATTCAGTTATTTTCCCCAAATTAGAATTTTTAGATTTATTTAGTAAATTTTAAACACACTCCGTTGGTATTTATCCATCGTGTTCGCTTTCATTTTTCTAGTAACTCTTGATTTAGGGATTACTCCAGTTGAAATTTTTCAAAAAAGATGACTTCATCGAGAGAGGAATCCGGAAATGGTTCCATGTGGCAAGTTTATTTTCCCCTCAAGACCATTTTGAAAGTTATTTTATCTTTTTTTGAAAATTCAATAGTTTTATTTTTAATGTTTGCCAAGTCCCTAAAACTTTCGAAAAATCGAACTTGCATTTTTGAATTTTCGATGAAGTTAGTCTGAATAATCGAATTCTGCTGCTTCATCACAGGATTCAGAATCTTCATTGTTTTTTAAATAATTTAGAAACTCAAATATTCTTTGAAAGAATCCGTAATTTCTTTTAACTTCAAAAGATTCGGAATTTCGAATACTTGAAATAATGGAAATCAGGGACTTTCGAGGAATTCAGAATCTTCATAATTTCTATTCCCTCATTGGGAATTCGAAGCTTTAATTTTTTGCAAAAAATCACGTAGCGTAATCATGACATTTTTTTGTTGACCTTTTCTCAATTTTAGCAACATCGAAGACACTTTTTTGGAGTAAATCCATTCGACACGCTTACTGCTCTTTTTTGGAGCTCCTTTGGTCTTTTTGAAAAGGAATAAATCTAATTTTCTTCAACATGCTGTTCTCTTACTTTTAGTTTACTTTGATTTTGAGATCTTTAGAATTCTCGAAATAGAAAAGTTCATACAAAAAGCTTCACTAAAGTCATCTGTGACGTTTTCAGAATTAAAGAACTTAATTTTCTAAATAAATATCAAAAGTGCTTAGGAATTTAGATGTTTTTAAAGTAATGTTTCCTGAATTATGTAAATTAATTTCCAAGCTGTCAGCATCGTTGGTAAAGGATAGATTTTCTCGTTACATTTTCGGGTCATTTTTCTTCCTGAAACTAATCTCAGCTTCAACAACTCTCTTGGGAACGATCGCACTAAAAGAACAGAGATGTTCACTACAAGATTTCGAAAATATATCAGCATACTTTTTTAAAAATTTCCTCATCGATAAAAAGAACTGTGAAATTCTTTCTCCGATTTCAGTCTAATAGGTTCTGAATCACACTGATAAAAATATTTGGTACAAGTTTCGAGAAAATTATTTTAATAAGAATTTCCGAGGAGTTTCCTGTTGAGACGAAAAAGTGCAAAGTTATATTTATATACTTCCTTAAGATCTCGAAGGTATATGGTGTATTTTAAAAAATAATAGAGAAGCTTGCTGAAGATGAGTCGTTTTTGTTTTTTTGAGAATTCTTAATTTTTATATTTGTATTTTCAATAAGAAATTTACTGCAAACTTTGCTTTTCCTTCGACTCATCCCATCAATATCCATAATACCCTAACAGTAGGCATTCCCACGTTTTCTCTCGTCTTTGAATTCTAGATGAGTTTAGACAACTATGGATAAGAACCAAATTCTGGACAAGTCTGGATGAAGACTATCTTCTGGTCGATTCGAATTAATTTGTCCAAAGTCCATCTTTGCTTTTCCTTTTTCGGTTTTCTCAGAAGAGTAATTAATTATGACCAGCTTCTTGAAATTAAAATAGTTTTTAATTCATGCAATTTTATTTCCAAAGATCAGGAACTTAATTACTGTAGGTTGAAAAACTAAGAATTTCTGGAATCCAAGAATAAATTTAATTCCTGGACCGAAATTAATTATTTTTGTTTTGGAATTTTCATTCCGGAATTCTTCCAAGCTATGAAATATATGTGAGTATTATTTGTTTGCAAAATGACGGTCTTTAATGTCTTTAGTTTCTAGAGGTACTTCATATTAATAGTTCATAAACTAAATTTCTCGTTGGGGCTTCCAAATCTCTTGGTCCACTACGCATACTTCAGATATGAAAACAATTATTAAAAATGTGCTTAAATTCCCGAAGAAGATCTCTGAAATTAGTTTTGAAGGAATCTAATTTCAAAGTTTAAAAAACTTCTGATTAGCACTTCTTTTTGGAACGTCAAAACTTTCATTATAAAAACCCCCAAGAATGATCTCTGAAATCCTCAGGAAAATTGTTCTTTATCCAAGTTATGTTTTTCGGAGCTACATTTTCTGACATTGTTCCACTCGAAACATTCATGTAGTGGATTTGGCATAAAAGTTAAGGGTTCTTAGTTTTTTCGACATTTCGGGATCTTTATTTCTCATCATTTTTGATTCAATCGAAATTCCCAAGTGGAATACTTACGTGTAAAAATTATGTTCTTTAGTATGCTACATTTTGTAGTATCATTTTATTCGGAATATTTATGTATTAAATTCAATATTAAGATTATAGAAACTTTTGAATTTTCTTGAACTCTATCCACATCTGTAGAAAAACAAATTTTGAAAACTACAAATACAAAAAATAAATTAAATGTTGCTTGTTATTTCAATCTTTTAACATCATTCCCAATTTTCATTTGTATTTCCAGTGATTTTTACTTTATTCAATTAACCCACCCAGGTGTAAAAAGTGGTGGAGTGTTTTTCCACCAAAATTCGCACGTAACTTGTCACATCTCAGTTCCCATCGAAAGTTTAATAGGAACATCAGAAAACTAATATTTTCCCAAAGATCCATTTAAAAGAAGTTATTATTTACTTTCTTCTGTAAATATAAGTTCAAAGTAGTCTGAGAATTTTCGAGTTCAATTAGATTTAAGTTTCAAAATTTCTAAAAATTTATTGTTTACGATTTTTAAAATAAAATTTCTCTGAGAAAATCCTTTAAATTATATTTTTAAAAAGAACTTCGGATTTAACTTTTCTTTGGGAAACGTTTTAGATTGGAGTTTTTCCTTCCCTCTACTCCCAGGATTCGAGTTTTTCAGTTCTTAATTTAAGCTTAGTTTCCCATCGAAAAAATGAGTCACATTTTTATTGAAGAAAACCTAATTTTTTTACCGAAAAAATAAACAGCTGGAAGTCCTCAATCCCGGGGGCTTTGGCTCATTTCGATCCTGAACCCTGTGGCGGAGTTTTCACGTTTCGTTGGTCTTTTCGAAGCTTGTTTCCCTCTTCGAAAGACTCCGAGTTGTCCTGTCCTCGAAAGTCATTTTAGACTACTTTATCTTTCTTTGTTGACGTATTTGTTATAATTCTTCCTAATGGAAAGTCTCAAAGAAAATTATGAAATCCAGTCAAGACCACTTTTGGGACAAAACAGGACGTGTGATTTCCATAAAGGTCTGGATTCGAAAATTTCTGATTATTCTACTGTTGCTAAAAAAGAAGGAGAAAATCATGAAGGACCCAGAATCTTCCCGAATCTAAAGCTTCCAAGTTTCAGCTGTTGTTCCATGAAGATGCCCACGGCTGCGAGACAGGCTCTCGCTTTCGTCTCTAACTTGTTTGGAGCCGCTTCTACTTCTACAGCGACCATAAGGTTAGTTTTTTATCATAGAAATTTATAAAATATTTCTTGATTTTGGAAGAAAAATTAATACGATGAAATCAACCTTAAAGAAAATAGAAGGAACTAAATTCCTTCATTTATTGGCACCTAATTTTATTTATTTTTTATTTATTTTTAAAAAGGAAAGCTCTTTGAAGCTTTTTATTTTTAAAGAAATTAAGCTAATAAAATAAACCTGTAGATGTTTTACCAGGAACTATTTTTTGAAATTTTATTATTTTTTGAATTACCTTTTTTATGTTTCCTAAAAAAATTTTCCCAATGCCTTTGATGTTTAATTTTTGTGGGGATTATTGTAATGAAATCAAACTCGGGGGCAGATTCAGCAACACTAATTTTCCAATTTTATTACTGTGCTTTCCTACTATTTTCGGACTTTTGCCCTAGTTTTTTTAATTTCGGAATTCAAGACCTTTGGTTTTAGTTGCTAGAAAAATTAAAGGTTATTTCTAGCATTCCAAATTTAGTTCCAAAATTGTTCTCCTGGGGATCACAGTATTAGTCTTTTATCTTCAAAAAAACGCTTATTATAGAGCTTCACCAGGGATAATCTCCCTATTCTTTATATCTTCCTCTACCTATTCATAATTCCCCCCTCGCTCCCTCCCCCCTTATTACCCTTACTCCCTTGATCTCTGTCTTTTGAGATCTCTTTTTATGAAATAATCCCTCGGGATTTATCCATCGAAAACATCCTCAATCAATGTTGTTTGTTGGCAAACTTGTCCAATTCGCCCGATTTTTTACGTCAAACGATCAAGAACACGGAAACTCGACCAATTGGCTCTCTCGAGAACGGATTAATCCGACAAATTGCTTTTTTACAAATGTTTCTCGATTTCTGGGAGACAGGTGTAATTTGAGTCGTCATTTGATAGGAGCCGTCGGTGGGCGAAAAAAAAGTATTTAAAAATTATATAGTAGGTATTTGTCATTTTTCTTCTTTTTTTAAAATCATCCATCATTGTTGATTAAAAATTCAAAAAAATTATAATTTTTAAAAAAATCCATCAATAATAAGTTCAGAAGGAAATTTGGCACGTTTATTTTGAAAAAGCGGAAAAGTAGAACTTTGTGTCTGTTAAAAAATTCAGAAAAGAAAAAGAGCAAAATTTTATTTTTAAGAATATTTGAATAATTTCTCACTTTTTAAAGACATTGCTTGAGAAAAACTTTAAAAAATGAATTTTTTAAAAAACATCATTTTAATAAATTATTTTGAAATGAAGTGCAAAAAATAATTTCGAATTATTTTGACGATATCATTTCGTCAAGAAATTATCGTTGGAGGAAAACAAAAAATCTTGAATCCTATTAAAGAATTATTTTAATGATGGAATTTTTCGAAAGACAAAATATTTTCTCCATTTCGAAAAGGTCATTTTAATAAGGAGATATTTTTAAATAATAGATTTCTTTATTTTTTTCGAATGAGAAAATCTTTTTAAAATATATTATTTCCGCAAAAATCGTCTTAAAAAAAACAAGTTTAAATCTTATTAAAGAGTTATTTCAATATAATTATCTGAGGGAAAAATGGAATTTTAAATTTTATTATAAAATTATTTCAACAAAAGTTTCTCAGAAAAAAAGAAATAAAGGTTTTAAAAGATTATTTTAGCACGGAATTACCCCAAAACGAAAAAAAACAAGACAACGGAAAAGTGATAACAGAACAACCGCAATTGACCTTGGCTCCACCACAGGACCCCATGACGACTCCTGGAAACAAGAACTCTACTGGATCCCCAGCACCTCTGGGAACCAAATCTCCCACTGGCAGCAACGGATCTAGCGATGTCTCTGACGAGTCCATCGTCAACTGGGAACCCGATGTTTATGAAAAAGAACTCGTGAAAAAAACTTGGAGTGATGATTTCGATTTTCTCTATGAACTCGGAGCCGCTATTTACACTTACATTTTTGATAATAATCCCAACACGAAAGAACTCTTCCCTTCTATCCACAAGCATGGAGATCAATGGAGAGACTCCAAGGAGTTCAGATCACAAGCTTTGAAGTTTGTACAGGTGATTAATTATGTTATTCTAGAAATAGATTTTTTACAATGATCTTAAAGAGAATTCTTGTTTTATAGAAAAAACTATTTATCATTTTTCAGACCCTTTCTTATACTGTGAAGAACCTCTATCACATGGAGCGGGCCGCTGCTCATGTCCACAAAATCGGTGAACTTCACGTGAAATATGCGAAGAGAGGATTTAAACCTGAATTCTGGAACATTTTTCTGGTAAGGTTTTTTATTTGATACTTTATTTAAAATGGATACTGTAGGACGCGATGGAAGTTTCCTTGACGGATTCCATCAACAGAAACAAGGAGATGTCCGAAGATCAAAAATCCGACGCCATAAGAGTTTGGAGACGGTTGGCTCACTACGTCATTGTCCATATGAAGCGTGGCTACAGTAGCATGCTCAACAAAACCGAACAAGAAAAAAACTAATTTCTATATCTTACTCTTTCAACAAAACTTAATTCTGTAATTTTCTTTTGTTTTTTTAAATCCCGAAGTAAATTTCTTCCGATTCCAACTTTTCCATTGGTTTATGGGCAATAAACCCCCTTCATCCTCCCACCCTCTCCCTGGCCCCCGATCCCGCTCCTCAATTCTGCCGGAAGTCAAGCTGCGGTCGAGATCCAAATGTCTCAGATTATCTGATTGCCTCAAGGCCTAAAAAACAATAAAAAAGCAGAGCTTGATCTACATGAAGATCATCCAGATGGTTGTAGGCAAAAAATGGAAAATACAAGTTTTTTCTAAACAAAACCACAAAAAATCCTTGATCCAGAGATCACGCATTGGCTATTACATCAACATACTGGTGGAAGAAATGAAGTATTGATATATCATGTTAATATATTGTTAGATGATGTATTGGTATATGCATTATATTAATGTACTGATGTATGAGAAACAATACATTGATACGTTATATTACTGTATCAATATATGAGAAGTAATCTTTCTCGATGTATTATAATCAGTTTACGTCTAAAGATCGAAATCTAATTTGTTGCATATATATTTACGTTTATATTTCACATATACAATAAAAATTCAATCGTAGTGGTGTAAGTGATGGATGGGCTCACTCGATGGCAATCCGGCGTTTCTTTTCTCCGAACAGATGGTTTTTGAACTTTTAAAACCACAAGTTAAAAAGCTCAATTTCTTGTGTATGTCGATATTTGTGTTTGTATCCATTACAATAACTTCTTCTATTATATAAATTTTTATTTTGATAGAACTACCAGTTGGGAACGATGTACTCAACAATAGTGTGCTTTTATGCCACAAAGACCAGTGCAGTAAACTCGCTCCTTACGATGAGTGATGGATATCTCATATCCCCATAATTTTGTTTCCTCGTTCCATTCAGATAGTCTTTAGTTTTTGAAACCACAAACCAAAAAGTTCTATCTTTTTTGACAAAAAGTCAAGAGATAATTCATCGCTTATTAAGTTATCCAATAATAATAGGACTTTCAGAAAACCTCGAAGAATTCTCTCAATATGGAGTTTTGGGATTTTTTGATGGAGACCAAAATTTTAAAATTTCACATCCGTCATATTCATAAAAAAGCAGAAATTTTATGATAAAATTGTATGATAATATTCCACGAAAAATCTCAGCACAAATTTTTGGAATTTTCTAATCGAGACCAAAAATTGAAAAAATTGTTTGCGTAGTTCCGGAAGATCCCAAAATCACATTATCATAAAGAGCAGAAACGTTAGCAACAAAACCGCACTTATAAAAAATGGAAATAGGCGGTGTAAGAAAATCATCTCGACACGAACTTCTAAAACTTCGAACTCTCGATTTCAAATCTCCTTAGATATATGTACAACTTTAGATATTATTTTTAACAATATTGTTATGGCGGTTTGAAGCTTTCCAAGCGAGAGTAGAGATTGTAAAATTTAGTTCTTATACGCTTCTGTTATTTTTTAAAATATCTTGTAGATTTCGAATCTTTTAAGAAATGCTGTAACTATACAGTTACAGTAAGTGAAGAATTACTTTATTCTTGGTAAAAAAGAAATCGAATTTTAGACATTCATCTTCATACTATTTTTTATTAACTTGACGAAACCCAGATTTATTTAATTTTATACTACATGATAGAAATAAACTTAATTTTAATTTTATGATTATTTTTCAAATGTTATTATTGCTACTTTTATACTTCATATTTTATATTTTTATGATGTCTACATTATTATTTTTTTTAAATTTTTAATTTTTATTGCCTCAATTTTTTTTTCACCGCGACGTTTATATTTAGTTCTATTAGTTCCTTTTTGTTGTCATTTCTATGATTTTCATTTTACTCCATTCTTGACCGACATGCTTAAATGGAGACTTCCTCTTTAGAAAAAAATTTTTAGGAACAGCTTTTTTGAAAATCATTTTTTTAGAGAAAAATGTTTTAGAAACAATTTATTTAGACAAATTCTTTTTAAAAAATGTTTTTCAGCACCACTTTTTGTAAAAAAAATTTTTAAAACTACTTTTTCAGAAACAATTTTGTCAAGAATGACTTTTTTGTTGTTATGATTCTAGTTTTCTAAATTAATCAATACTTGACCCCATCCTGGAGACGACCACCAGCAACCGTCGTGAATCCTTAATTGCCACTTTTGGGATTTAGTCTAATTTTTAAAAGGAAAAATTTCTTACTTTTCCTCCAGTATGATAAATGTCTTTTTTGGGGTTCTGTTCATTTGCATTTTTTTCGGGAAGGAAGTGTAAATGAACCACTGACATTATTCTCCGGAGGATTCTAGAAGTTGTCAGAGAGAGAACTTGTTGTCGAAACACTTCCATCTCGATGAAATCAAATTTTGGATTCTGTTCCTCCCGACCTTTTTGAAGGCATTTTTTGTCTAGAAGATATCTTCAGTCCAGATTATTTCCTTGATCTAAGAGATATTTTTTATCTAATTGGTATCTGTAATCCAAAGAACATTCTTGGTTAAAGTGACGATTTTTTAAATTCTAAGGTCTGTGCAACTTTTAGTCGTCTTACTTCATTGTGTTTTTTGTATTTTGTTTACGGCGAGACAAAGGACTTATTCAAAGTCTCGAAAAGATTACTTGAAAACAAAAATTGATCATAATTATTTTAAAATATTTCCGAAAAAAAGTTTTTATCTTGAATATAAATATGGAATTTGTGTAGTTTTGTAACTTTAAGATATTTTTATTTTTTAAATTCTTTCTTTCAATGTTCCATGAATTAAGTCTAGCGTCATAATTCCGAAAAAATTCTGATATAGTATTTTTATCGAGCTTTGGAATTCTTTGGAAATTTTGCAGACAATTTCTGGAATTTTTATTCATGGAATTCAGATGCTAAAGTTGTGGTTTTTAATGTTTTGTAATTTCTGATGCTGTCCTGAACAGAAAATTACGGATCAAGTCTAACGTCAGAATACTGGAAAATTCTGATGTGCTACTGTTTCTTTAAGCTCCAAATTGTTCATCTTGATAAATTCCTAAACGACTTCAGAGATTTATATCAAAGAAATTTAAGGATATGGGTTAAAATCTGAAATTCCATAAACCACGAGAGTGCTTCTGAAGCATTTATAAAGTTGGGTTACTATTTTTGTTTTGATTTTTAGTTTTGTATTCATACTTCAGATTCGAAAATGTGCTCAAGTTTCCGAACAAGGTCTTCGAAATTAGTGCCAAAGGAATCTATTTATGTAAATCCCGACCTTCGAAATTATATATTTTCCACTAATTTTTTTCCTTTAAAAATACTTAAGAAATTTAATTCTGAAATTTTAAGTACTCTCAATTTGGTACCTTTTCCGAAATTTTAGAACCCTCATTCTGGAAAATTTAAGGATGATCTCTTAAATTCCCATGCGAATTATTTATATACTCGAGTTACATCTTTCAATGCTACACTTTCGAGCACTATCTCGTTCGAGTCATTCATGTAGGAATTTGGTATTACAATTGCGAAATTTTGATTTAGTATTTTTTCCGGCATTTTCGAACTTTTATTTTTAAGCACTTAAACTCGATTTCTAAAGTCCCAAGCGGAACATTTATTTCCAAAAATTACTATTTTCAGTATGCTTTATTTTTGGTGCTATTTCATTCGGAAAATTTATGCATTGAGTTTATTATCAAGATTCCGAAAATGTTGCAGCGTTTTTTATGTTTTAGAATCTCTGTTTTGAAACACTTAAATCCGATGTTAGAACTTTCACGGGAATTGTTTGTCCATGTTTCGTCTTCTGAAATGTCGTATTTCTCGAGATTATCCTATTAGAACCTTTCGTGTAATGAATTTACCATCGACTTTTTAAGACTTCCTCTCGAGTACCCGTCTCCGAAGTCTGGAGAAAAATCTACAGAAAAACGACATATAAAGTTATGTATATTACGTAATATATCAGTCCATTAAAAGTGCTTTTATTCATTGGATGCGTTAGAAATTATAATTTATACTTTATTATCAATCCGTCGATGTATAATAATGATATATTGGTACATCACATTTATGTAAAATAATTTTTTATACATTATCATTAATACATCGGCGTATAAGAATAATTTATTAACATGCCACACTAATATATTACATATATTAAAAATAATTTTTGTATATCGTCATCAATCTACCACTATTTTGATAAAAATGCATCCGATCAATGGGAGCTTTTTTAAGATATTGATCTATTACGCAATATATATCACCTTGTGTATCGATTTATATTAATAGTACTAGGTCCAGGAATGCCCCATTAGCTGCTGACTCGGTGCAATAAATCTCCTTCAGACAATTAGTGATGGATCAAGTTCTTTTGAGTCACTAAGTTTCGTCAGTCTTTTTTTCTCAAAAAACATGTCTTTCAAAAAAATTATGCTTAAATGCTCGAAATTTCTTTTAATTTTCAAAAAAGTACTTTAAGTTTTGGGAAGAAAATGCGTTTAAATTCTCGAGTCGAGGAAACAGTTTTATTTCGAGGTATATTTCTTATTGTGTAAGCTGAAAATGTTGCAAAAGATATTTCCGGGACATTGAAAGTAGTTTAGGAACATCATATTATAAAATACAAAGGTCTTTTCATATTATAGAAATACAAGGATCCTTAGCATGAAATTCCAGGAAATTTTTCCACGTAAGACCAAGGACTGAATTTTGTGTTTTAACTCTAATACTGTACAATTCGGAAATATTTTGTAAGTTTTCGAAAAATAATATCAACGCGAATTTGTAGTTTTCCATCTGAGACCACAAATTGTCCAATTTCGTATCTGTATACTTCTACAAAATCCTGAAATTGCAATATTGTAGAAAATATTTACTATAAAATCTCGAAAATTGTCTTGGAACAGAGTTTAACATTGAAAGTAAAAACCATAAAATTCCAAGATTTTTTAAAACAAAATTCAACACTTCCTAGGCGACATCAGGAGTATGATGTTTCATTATTTTTCTTAACATGAACCTTAACACTTCCTAGTTAAAACTAAAAGTATGAAATTTCAAGGTTTTTTTCTTAACACGAAATTTAGCACTTCCTAGTTGAAACTAAGAGTACTAAATTTCAAAATTTCTCTTAACACGGATTTTAACACTTCCCAATTAAAATTGGAATAACCAAATTTCGAATTCCTTTTTCGACATTGATTTTGAAATGTCCTATTTAGGATCGAAAGTACAAAATTCCGAGATTTTCCCCAAAACAAGTCTTCAAACCTTCCAGTTAGGATTAGAAGTACTAAATTTCGAACTTTTTTCTAGACAAAGTTTCCAATTTTTCAGTTAGAAATAAAATGTGAAACTTTGTATTCATGTTATTCTGAAAGTATTTATTATTTTTAAAATTTAAAACTGCATTAGTTTTTTATCTTATTGGATTGCAGTTGTCGTCGACGAACACGAGACGATCGAGGGGCGGTTCCCTTTCTCCTTTCCCTTTTCCTCTTTTTCTTCGGTAATCCCGACACCCTAGAGGCAATGAGGCAAGGAAGCAAGGACAGTTGGCCCTTTGTTTTGTTGTCCGTGCCGGGTTTTTTGGCCACTTATCAAAATTTAACTGACATCGTTGATCCCTTTTTGAAGGATTTAAAATTTTTTGCGCATGGCCAAACTCGGGAGTTTTTGCCCTAAGGCAAAAGTCGAAGAAAAAAATTTTCATTTAATATTTTTTCTTTTTTTTTTAACGTCATTTAATTTCTATTGTTTTTTCTTTTGAATTTAAAATTTTCTTTTTAAATATTTAAAAAAAAAGAATAGAGTGATTGTTAATCTTTTTCACCTTTTTTCATTTATTAAAGTTTTTTTCTGGAAATTGCTTTTCGGATTTTTATTTTCATTTCTTTTTTGCGCAATTCAATTGTCGGGAAAAATAAATCGATCCCGAAGCTTCTTCGAAAATTTCTTGAGACTTCGAGATTCCGAGTCTAGACGCTGGAGTCCATTAAATTGAAAGTGATAAAATTTGCGTGACTAATCTCAATTGTTAATTCAATTGGACAAGAAGATCTTCCTTAGTGGACACATCGAATTTTGGTTAAGTAATTTACTATAGAATTGAATATTCGTGTCAAACTAAGACTGATAAAATATGAATGAAGAGTCCCAATCATTGATGGGATTCTATGTAGAAGTTGTCATGAGAGATATATTATTAACTAAAAAATGTTGGATTGTAGTCTAATTATTTTTAATTAATTTCTTTGTTACAGAATCGAATACTGCATTTCGGAAGTAAAGAACGATGACTCTTGCGTGACTAATTCTAATTGTTAATCTAATTAAATAATAAATTTCTTATCATAAGTATATCCTTAGTAAAAGTGTGTAGAACTTTAATTAAATTTAAAAAGCTGCTACCAAACCCATAACTGAAAATGAATTGGGCATTTTTCTTCCCAGAACCAGTGTCTTTATTCTTCTAGAACGTTTTGCATGGGTTTTTATATAGAAATTTATTTCCTTTTCTTAATTAAAATTGTCAATGGAGTTTATAGTTGAGAGATGAATTGGGCATTTTTCCCTTCAAGACCAATAACTTTTTATTAATTTTTTCTTTTTCTGGAAAGTATTTTGGACATTTATTCCAACGAGGATTCGCTTGATTCTTTTTTCGATTGTGATATTCATCATGAATTTTCCGAAAGGAAATGACGATGAAATGTACTTACAAACTCCAGAAATTAATCAAATTAAACTTTGCTTTTTAATTTCCTGAAAAAAACACGGAAGTTCAATTAATATTAATGCTAATTAGTCTTTTCAATTAATATTAATATTAATTAACTTTTATTCTCCTCTATCATTTTCAAGTGTGGATTACGTCAAAATAAAAATCAAGCTAAAAGTAAGATTAAAATCAGGTTAAAATTAAATTTAAACTAGACTAGAGTAAAAGTTAAATTTAACATGAATTTTAAAGTAGTGCTAAAAATAATGTCCAAAAAGAAACTAAAAATGAAGGTCAAAAAGAATTTTAAAATATTATTTGAAGTAATGCCCAAAGGAAATCCGAAAAGACCGGAAGAGTGAGGATGGAATCAAAAACCACTCTCGGTCTCGCGCAGAAACTTTGCGTGTTCTTTTGTCATTTGTCTTACATCCAGAACCCCTCAGACGTCTAGAATTTAATGAATTTTTTGGGATCGACATCTTGAACTTCGAATTTTGAGTTTCAGGAATTCGTGTAAGTAGACTTACGTGAAGAATTTCATTTTGGATTTTCATAGTAATCTTATTTCAAAAAGTGACTCTCGAAGCGAAAAAGAATGGAATGAAATTTATATTTCTTATGTATGAGTTCCAAGAAACTGGAAGTTCGTCTTGAAACCATTTCGTAGGAATTTTATGTCTATAGTAACTCAATTTGAAAATGACTCTGAGGACGAAAAAATTAAATTCATATTTTTCTGCGTCATAATCCTAAGAGTTCGGGAAATTCATCTCAAGAGTATTTCTTTAAAACTTGATTTGTAGCTTTTCTTTCAAATTTTAACTGAAATAAATCTCGAAGGCATTAGTTCCAAGTTTCTCATAGTTTTCTACACGGTATTCATATTGGTTTGTAGGACAACATGTTTACCCAGATCCTTCTGTATGGAGGAAAAAATTATGGCTCTCTTTTTTCGAATATAATTTCATTCTAGCCTTATTCCACATTTTTTGATAACTGCCAATTTGGGACATTTTTATCGGAAACAAATTTTGAGCCTTGTACATCATTGTAAAATTTTTCTTTTTCAAGTTTTAGCGGCTTTAAAGATATTGAATTGTGTCCGCTCAAGAGTCTCTAGAAGCTTGTGCAAATCATGAAAATCCTAAAGTTCTAAAAATCCTGAATCCGAAAAAAATTTTATTGGAAGATGAACGTCATTTTTCCGATTTCTTGACTCGTTTGGTAAATTAAAGTTTTAAAAGTTTTCTGAAAATGCCAAAATTGACAGCACAAACTGAGGATCCAAAAAAAGTGAAAGTGTAGAAAGTCTAAAAATGTCCGAAAATTTCTTGTCAGAATTTTTCCCCTCGAGAAATGCCACTTTCATTTGACTTTTTTCAACTTTTTTTTCCCGATTGTAAAACAGAGGATTCAAAGGAAGTATTTTCCCCTTGAGAACAGAACTCTGGTCAGAATTACGAAATTAATTTGTGTTTTAAGATGTATACTTATATTCGTCATTTTTAAACATATCCTTGTTTCAGTTTAAGTTTTTGGGGAACTATAATTTTCAAAACTAAAAACAAAATTTATGTACGGCATTTTCCCTTGAGGATTTTTATTTTGATTTTGTCCATGAAATTAATTTGTATTTCAAAAAGGAACTTGAATTCTGAATTCTCTTTGTGAAAAATTTTTTGATTTGGAGAATTAAATAAATTTCTTTTTTAAATTATAATGTATCTTGATGTGGAATTTGTTCTTCCATAATATCTGTTTTAATGTGGTCCTCTGAATTAGTCTATACTTTGGATTTTTCTTTGTATTAAATTTTTTTCGGGAAATTTCTTTTTTTTAATTAATTTTTATTTCTCTTTTATTAAATATTTTTATTTCGCGAGATCCTTTAAATTTTAGTCTAATTAATTTTCATCTTGAATTGAAAATCATTTTTGTACTGAATTATTTTTATTTCGAGAAGTTTGTTCTTTGAATTTCTAAATTAACTTTTGAATCATTGTTCATCTTCAGATGAAGTCTTGCGAGCCCTCGTGCTCCACGGAGAACTCTCCAATACCGTATGTAGAGAGACTTCCAAAAAGAAAAAATTCATCAAGATGGACTTCATGGAAAATATTTTTGGTTATGTCTATTTTGAGCCAGTTATTTTCTTTTTGTTTATGTTCTCAAGAAAAAAGGAAAAATATACCCAACACTACCCATATATCGCAGGTTTTGAATAGATTGACGGATAGAACCAAATACGACAAACGTCTGAGACCATTATATGGAGAGGGACCTGTCGATGTCGGAATCACGATCCATGTCTCCTCGATCAGTGCCGTCAGTGAAGTGGATATGGATTTCACATTGGATTTCTATCTCAGACAAACATGGACTGATCCGAGACTTGCGTTCGGGAAACTGGATGTAGGCTTCGAGGAAATCGCTAGTCTTACTGTGGGAGTAGACTATCTCGATAAACTCTGGAAGCCGGATACTTTCTTCCCAAATGAGAAGAAGAGTTTCTTCCATCTTGCTACAACCCACAATTCTTTTTTGAGAATCGAGCCTGATGGAAAAGTAAGATTTTAATTTCTAAAATATTTCCAGTTAATGGTACTAAATAAGAAATTGAAATTTATAGATTTCCACCAATTATTTTTAATTATATTTTAAACGAAAATATGATCTTTAAGTTTTTTTAAATTCGATTTTGGAATATTTTTTCAGCATTAGAACTGAATAGAAAATCATGCACTTTGACTTTTAAAATTTGATTTTTGCAAATCTTGTTTTTTGCAAATATTTTTTATAGTGTTATCGGACAAAAAGGACCTTTAATTTTCTAGAATTCCAGTTTTTAATATTTTTCAAATTTTATTATTTTTAGATACTTTATTCAATTTCTTTTCTTTGAATTTTCTTTCGGGAATTTCGTTTTTCAAAACTTTTATATTTTATGATTTGTTTAATATTTCTTTTAAAATCTGTTTTGTTTTTAAGTATTTTTTAGAAAAGAGTACTATATAGAAAAGTAAGAGTTACGACTTTTAAATGTTATTTTTGCAAATTTGTTTTTTATTTTCTATTCTGACAATAGCTGTTTTGAAGCCTCTGCCGAGAAACAAAAAGATTTTCCAGAAGAATCGACAGAGGTTGTCTCAATAATTCACGAAGTTACAAAAAATTAAAATTCAAAAGTGACTACACTCAAAAAAAGGAAATTTTCTAAAAATATTTAGAATTAAAAATTTAGAAAATAAAAATAAATTCGGAAAAAATTAAAATTCAAAAGTGACTACACTCGAAAAGAAGGAAATCCTTCAAGCCTCCAAAAAAATTTAAAATCAGAAATCAGAATTCCCCAAAATGAACTTGAAAAGCTGAAATCTAAAGTTAAATTCCCAAATTGAAAATATTTTTTTAAATAATAAAATCTTTAAAATCAAAAATCAGAATTTTCGAAATGAAAATAGATTTAAAAATAATCAGTGTTTTCAAAACAAAGACAAGATTTTTAGAAAAGCGAATGATCAATCAATCTCAAAAAAAAATAAATTTTGGGTTTCGACAAAAGGCAAAGTTTTTCTATCTTGCAGAAAAACGTGTATATATTATCATCCAATGTCCCTGTTGTCAGATTGAGATCGACCAGTTGTCAAAGTGATCGAAAAATTTTCTTTGGTCGATGAGGAAAAACTGACTTTTGGGATTCTCAGTATTTTGAACATTTTCAGAAAAAATTGATGACCTCTGTCGTCATTGAACAAAGGGATCAAAGCACATTAATACGGCAATTGAAAATAAAGATTGCCACGAAAATTGTCTGGTTAAATTTCCGGGAGTTTTTTGAACCTCCACGTGAGAATTGTAAAGTTGTTCTGCTGTGAGAGTCATTTTTCCCAATGCATATTAATATGGGGATTTAAAATGAAAATTATCAGAAAAATTGTTTCAAGAAAGTTCTTTGGTTTCTGGAACTTCCCAGGACCCCACGTGGAAAGTTTAAAATTCCATTTGTTTTGTTGTAAGAGTCACTTTTTTTCGTTACATCAATGTGATGAATTGAAATGCAAATTGTCACAAAATTGCCTTGTAAAATTTCCTAGACTGTCTAGGATCCTACATGAAAAGTGTAAAATTTTTTTCGCTATAAGAATCTTTTTTTTTCCAAATGACATCAATATGACAATGGAAATAAAAATTTTTACGAAGTTGTCTGGGAAATTTCTGAGACTTTTCAGGACCCCCATGTGGAGAGTTTAAAGTTTTTTCGTCATAAGAGTTACTTTTTTTAAATTACATCAATATGATGATTGAAATGAAAATTTTTACGAAATTGTCTGAAAAACTTTTTTTGTCCTAAGAGCCACTTTTTAAATTACACTAACATAGCAAACTAGAATGAAAATGCTTAAGAAATTATCTCAAAAAGGATTTCTGAAATTCAAAGTTCAGAGTTTTTGTTTCGAGAGTTTTTACAGTACCCTAGAAGATGCAAATTCGGAAAATAACTGAGGTCATTTCAGGTCTATACAAGTCAACGTCTTACTGTAACGGCCACTTGTCCGATGAACCTGAAGCTCTTCCCTATGGACACACAGACTTGTAAACTCGAGATCGAAAGTTATGGATACCAGACTTCTGACATTGATTACTACTGGGGATCAAAGAAATCTGACAAACAACACACGGCTGTCCAGTTTTCAGACTTCTCACTTCCTCAATTCGGAAGAGTCGGATACAGAGTAAATATCACAAAGGCGAAAACAGCCTCTGGAGAATACGTCCGTCTTTACTTCGACATTATCCTCGCTAGAAACATCGGATTTTACTTGATGAACATCGTAATCCCTTCGATGCTGATTGTCAACATCTCCTGGGTCTCCTTCTGGCTCAACAGAGAAGCTTCTCCTGCCAGAGTCGGTCTCGGAGTCACCACTGTAAGTTCAGAAACCAAAGATAAAAGAAAAATTAAATTATATGTTCGAAGATCCGTTTTGCCTTTAGATTTTTTAGATAATTCTATAATCTTTCAAAATTCACTGGATCTTCAACGGAATCCAAAGTTCCAGAAGTTTTTCAGAATAAACAGAAATTCAAAATTATCTCCAAAATATTTTTCATTTCTTATCTTCTATAATAGCATGAATTTCAAGGTCCAAAGGACGTGCTTTAAACAACAATAAACAATATGTGGATTTTCAGGTGCTCACCATCACAACTGTCATCACGACGACGAACAACTCCATGCCGAAAGTTTCCTATGTAAAAGGACTCGATGTTTTCCTCAACTTTTGCTTCGTGATGGTCTTCGCAGCTTTAGTAGAATACGCCATCGTCAGTTATATGAACAAGAAACTCTCAATGAGAAGAGAAAAGAAGAGAAAGAAGTTGGAACAAGCGAATGCAACAACAGAATTCCCGATGTTTACAAACTATGAGTTGATGTCACCAAGTCAAAATAATGCCTCATATGCTTACCGTCCACCAGGATTACCTGCTCCAGCTGGTAACAATAATCCTAGCGTCCCGGGTACCGCCTTGAGTCCCGACTGTGACTGCAGGTACGCTCAGGAGCCACCCCCCTCCCAGTCGCGCGCAACGAACACCATGGCATACGCCAGGAAGCTCCTAAAACTCCCCGGCAGGTCTGACGAGACTGTTTTCGTGACTCTATTTTGTGTCATCGTCAGTGCAAAAGCCTCTGGTCAGAAAAAAAATTTAAAATGTAACTTAATTACAGTATCATACAGTATGATACGGTATATTATATTCTGATCAGAGCTTCAGTGTCATCGTCGCTTGAAGATCATTGATACGTAACTTTGGAGTAAAATCGTAAAAACACAATTGCACAAAGCTCAAATTTCAAAGCTTCACTGCACGCGTAACTTTACCCGAGGATATTTAAACAGCAGCTTCCGGAATCTTTGCAGAAACGTCCAAAAATTCACAAAACTTTAGAGATCACTCACGAAATTTCAGAAGCTTTTGTCGAGATCACTTCGCAAAAGTCCAAAGAAATCAAAAAAAATTTTTCGTAAAAAAATTCTGGAAGATCTCGGAAACTCGTATCGAAATGATTTTATAAAAACGTTGAGCTCCAAATAATATTACTTTTCCAGAGCAATCCCTTTGATGCAATACTCCCAGATGCCCCAGGATGGTTCTTTCCGTCCAATGCAAGTAGCTTACAACAAGCGAAGACGACCAACTCGTTTTTGTCGTTATGTTTCTCCCTCAAAAATCGACAAATGTTCTCGCTACATGTTTCCCCTGATCTTCTTTTCTTTCAACATTGGATACTGGTTAATCATGAAGTTCCTCAGTACTTATGGTGGATTACCCGACTTCGTTAGCTTCAACTAACGAGATCTCGATTTCGTTATCTTCAGGTAACGATATTTCAATTTCGTTATTCTCAAGGAACGAGGTTTTGATCAGCTGTCGTCGTTGATCGCTCACTTTTCCTACACGGGTCCTTGTCGAGATCCTAATCTGCCACATTCTAGTCAAATGCTCTGAAGAAATTTAAAGCAATCAAAACTCAATTGTATTTTTACTTTTTAAAAGTAATAAAGACTTCATTTTCTACATCTAAAAGTGACCAAATCCAACTTAATGTTCCTGTTCCTCAGCTTTGAATTTCTCATAAGCATCTTCGTTCATCAAAGATTTGAGTTCCGCTTCATTCTTGACTTCCAACTTGAAAAGCCATCCTAAAAATTTAATTTCCTAGTATCAATCAATACAAAAACACTTCCGATAACGTTTTTAACTTTCTCTCAACACCAAAAGGTCAAAAAACCAACCTTTGTCATAAGTGGACTTGTTGATTAAAGCCGGTGATTCCTCGACTTCCGGATTGGCTTCTACGACTTTTCCGGACAAAGGAGAATAAATGTCAGAAGCTGCTTTCACACTCTCAATGGCACCGACCGTATCTCCTTGGCTCAGTTCCTTTCCGACCTCCGGGAGCTCGACATAAACGACGTCACCCAAGGACTCCTGAGCGAAATCCGAGATCCCCACCGTTCCGATTCCCTTGTTTACTGCTACCCATTCATGCTTTTTCGTATAATATCTACCTAAAAAATTCAATGTTTTTAATTTAGATTGAAAAAACAAACCTGAAGAGAGGCTAGAAGCAGAAAGTGAGAAGCACCTCTGAACAGTTCTATATTGGAGGGATTGCTTCAAAACACAGCGGGCAATGGTAGTCATTTTTGGCCTAAAAAACCATCCATTACATTTTATGAAAAAATCATCAAAAAATCAGAAACAAATTTTATAAATCACGTCACAAGAGATCAAGAAATCATCTCGAACCAAACTTTTTTAGTTCAAATAATTTTGAAATGAAATTTCTCCCATTAATTTCGAGACTTACAAAATAAGAATACTATTAAAATCAAAAATCTATATTTTTTAAATGAAATTTTCTCGAAAGAAATCCCTCAAAAATTTTTAGGATTTTTCTTTTAGATTCTCCAAAAAAGTTTCTAATTTGCACGAAATCTCGGAAAATTCTAGATTTTTCAACGAAAATAATAGTTATCGAAACTATCCATAAAAACCACTAAAATTTTTATCAATCCTTAAAGAAAAATTGAGAAAGACCAAGATATACATGGTATCAATCTTTGTGGCCTTTCTCTTGACTTGAAAATCAACCGGTTTTGGTCCATATAGAAAGATCTCAAGGAAAAAGTTTTTTCAACGACACTGATAACGAAAATGAAAAGAAAAAACCGTCCGACAATTAATGATTGACAATATCAGAAGGAAGATCGACAATCACGGAATTTGGATGTAATGTTGTCTGACTGATAGTTCATTTTTCGATTTTTCGGTCTTTTCAAGTGCATTTTTGGTTCAATAGAAAAGGCGGGATGATAACGATGACACAGGAAGGTAAGAACGATATAGAAAAGTCGATAACTCTAAGGCAGAACCATAAAAGCAGTACTTCCTAAGTGCATGTGATTCAAACAAGGTCTCCTTATCTATTTGATAACTTAACCGCGCAAAGAAAGACGAAAAATATACTAACGAGGTAATCAATGAAGGGAAAAATCAGAAAGTTGATGAAAAGTGTACCGACGAGACAATTAATAAAGGTAGAAAACTAAGAACTCAATTCGAAAAATTTGTTAAAAAGATAATAATCAAGGATTTAATGGGAAATCTATTAAGATAATAATTTTTTTAAAATAATTAAAAATTCAGTACAAAGTAAAATCATAAGGAAGTCAGTGAAGTGAAAAACCGAGAAGTCTGTGGAAAATATAATAACAAAGAAGTTAATGAGAGAAAATCATCAAGAAGTCAACACGAGATATAATAACAAAGAAGTTAATAAAAGAAAACCATCAAGAAGTCAATAAAAAAACACTAACAAAGGAGTTAATGAAGAGGAAGTCAAAAAACAGTAGGAAGTATATTAACGAGAAAGTAATATGGGGAAATTATCAAAACTAATAGGGAATATGCTGAAAATCAACGAGAGAAGATGATCAAGAAACAGATGAAATTCAACAAACAAAAACAAAGTAACTGATTACCATGTACATTCACTGCTAGTCGACTAAAAATCATCATTGCAAAAAACTAAAAACAAAACCTTTGCGAAGTTGGCTCGATACGATTTTTAGAATTTTTAAAAATTCAAGTTTTCAGGATCTTCAACTAAACTTTAGGGGATTTTAGTGAAGGAGTACAAAAAACATTATTGAATACGAAAAACAAGAGTTCAATTGGAGTAAACAAGTCGATAGAGAACTTTCGGAATTGGAGAAACACATCAAAAAGCAAAAATAATAACAAAGTCATGTTTATTGAAGGATAATTCAGAGAGCTGGACAGAAATAAAAGTAGGATAAAGGATTAAACTATGTTAAAGTAAAGGAAATCACCGAGGAATATCAGCAAGTTCAGTGAACTTGGAAAATTTAAAACGAGAAATCTCGACACGAAAACTGGACGAAAATCTTCGTTATATTTTAATTCTACTCTAGGATCTCGTTTTGCTTCCACTTTTGTGTTCCTATTTATAGATATTCTGATTCAGAATGTTCCGAACGAGTGTCTGCACTATAGGAAGACGGATTTACCTTCAACAAAGCAGAGTAAGTTTTCTTGACTTGATTTCTTTGTTTTTCATATATGAATTTTCAGAACACCTATATTTTCCGTCATGTATATCCTCCTCCAGTGACGCCAGAAGGAAAACAGCAAAGACCACCAACAGAAAATCAGGATTTTCAGAAATATGAACTCGTTGAGGAGGAAACGTCGACTCCGACCGGACCTCTGAAAGTTATTCTTCTCCAAGATGTCGAAGGTTGGCTTAATTTCCTTTTTTCTGCTATTAATTTCAATTAAAATAAAATTCTAGGTGTTGGTCATCAATTCGATATTGTTGAAGTCGATAGGGAGTTGGCGAGGAACGATCTGTTGCTGACGAAGAAGGCCGCTTATGCATCTCCTTTCGACCTCAAGTACTATGGAGCCATGAAAGAGGTGTTTTGACTTTTTTATATCGTATATCTGAAGAAATATTTTCAGAGGATGAAGGACGAGTTGGCAAAGAGAGTCAGAATTCCTTTCGAGTCTCTAAAAATAGGAAGGGAACTCCAGAAGTTGGTCGTCCCTATCACAGTCTCCATGGACAATCCCTGGACGTTGGGAAAGACGATCATCCTGGCTTCTTTGCGTCAGATCGTATGTTCTTTTCGAATTTCTTTATTATATGAATTATTGCAGGGAGTTGAGATTTTGGATGAAGGCGTTTTTCTTTCTTCGGAACCTATATCTGGTCCGAATTTCCAGTACGAAGCCAAACTGATCAGGTTCTACATTGTCATCAACAAACAGTACGTTGTTCCGATGCTAGGAAGGGTCAGCCATATCTCTGCCGATGAATCAAAACAGGTAAGGTCTCTTTTAAGTTAACATTAGAATTTTTCTGAAATATGTGACATCTTTTTTTGGATTTTCTCACGATTTCGGAACAAATATTTCAAACTTCGTGGAAATCTTATTTTTATTTTTACAATAATTATTGAGTTTTTACTTTCAGACTGTCTATCCAGATTCCTCCAAAACCCCAACAATTGATCAGCTTCGGAAGTTCGGACTTTCTCCAGAAGAACCATATTTCCACAAAACCCCCGAAATCGAAGGGGACTTTCCAGTTTTTGATTTGATGAAATCCCGGATCAAAAAATAGAAATGATTGTTGTTGTTTTATTTAATTAGGCTTCAGGATGAAATAGTTGACCCCCGATGTCCCAGGTGCTGCCTGGTGCTTCCTCATTTTTTGCAAGCTAGCTGGAAATAGCTGAACTGAGACGACTGTCCACGTTCCGGTACGGACTGCAGATGAAAGAAAAAGCAATTCCAAGCCAGTTGAACTTGGGAAGCACAGACTGTCACTGCAAGCAGCGCTATTGTACCTCGGAAAAAAGGACAACAAGAGTCCTACCTCTGGAAAAAGCAGGGTCTTTCCTGGAGTCGGTGCCAGGAACATTGCGCAGAAAAGCTGAATGTAGAGAACAACAGAGGATTACGTAATTTTTGTAGAGCAAAAATCAGTGGGAAATTGATTAATATGCCGTCTTGTATTGTAGAAGAGGTTCCTCATTGTGACATGAGAAATTTCCTTGAAGATCTTCTGCCATCGTTGTTGACATTCATCGTGACTACTGTAGAGGAAAAAAGTCGTAGAAAGAAAAGGAGATTTTCCGTATATGTAAAAAAAGAAAAGAAAACTTTACTATATAAAAAATAGAAAGGTTTTTCGGATATGTAAAGAAAAAGAAAACTTTCTGTATGCGTGAAAAGAAGAAGAGTGTTGTAAAAAAGGAAATCACTGTGGACAAAAGACTGTAAAATGTTATTTAGATTGAACGGGTCCGCTTGTTTTGATTGACCATATACACATACACATACATATATATATGCATTAGATGAAGAAAGCTTGTTCATCTTGATGTAAGCAGATGGTTGTAACTTTGGAGGTCTCTAGTAACGCTAAAAATCTGATGTCGAAGTTGAATACGGTACTTAGAATTTATCCAGAGTTTGAAATTGTTATTCGTTTTACTTATAGAAACAGTGTTTTCGAATTTCTTGAAAAATCCCTCAAAAAATCAACTTTGACTGGTCACTTCGCGGACAGTTTTTGACCGTTAAAAAAAATAAGGCAACAATTGCTTAGGCATACAAAAATTTTACTTCCTGTTGCGGTGATCGTTTTTCGACGTAACGCTAGTTCGTTGACGAAGCCAATGTTGACTCAAGCTCTGTTTTTTGCACGGGGTGGTACTCTTTGCGCAATGACCATCAGGCTGGATTGCGAAATAGTGGCATCGGGAGGACGACCTGAAAAGGAAAAAGTTGTCAATTTGAAGGTAAACAAAAATTTACGGAGAAAGAGCTCTCGTGCCTTCTGGAAATGGTAACGGTACAGGCTGTATTGTTGACGTCAGAGAAAGGATTTTAATTACAATTGTTTTTGATCGTGCAAAAATTCAACAAAGATTTATTCCAACTTGGATTACAATGATAAAAACAAAAACAAGTTCTAGTTTCTTATCTTAATTTCGATGTATTTTTAATCAAAGTTCTTTTCAAGTTTCTTATTGTTGAAATTCCAAGATCGGGAATTAATTTCTGGAACTTTGAAGTTTGGAGGATTCTGAAAACTCGTTTCGAGAGATTTCTGCAAGAATTCCAGTTTTGATTTTTGTATTATATTATATAATGATTGCATTCGTTTATATTTTACCAGAAATTGAAATCAGGCATACATTCATATCTTACCCAAATTCAGTTTTTGATTTTTTCCAACTAAAATCTCCTAGAACCCAGCAGGAAATTCTGAAACAACCTGAAACTGAGAGTTCCAGGATTTTCCGGAAATTCATTCTTATACTATAAAATATTTATTTTTTGCCCTTTTTCAAAACTTAACAGATCTGGCCCAAAAATAAATCGAATGAAGTCTTCGATCGAAGGACAAACAATGCTGGGGGTCGAAGCCGGAAGTACCAGTCACTGTTGAAGCTTCTTCCTGAACGAACAAAAGAGAAAAGTCTTGACTGGTACAAAAATTTTGCGCGAGGATTTTTTTCTAAGATTTCAAAAAAATTAAAAAAAACAAAAAGCGGAAGTGAATTTTTGGAAACTCCTGAAATTCTGCAAATTTATAGAAAATGAGATTACATGGAAAGGAATATCAATATGCACTTGACGGCACTTGAGCTGGAATTATTTTGAAATTTCGAGATTGCCGGAGGCGAAATCAGAAGTGGAAAATGGATAAATGGCCGATTTTGCTGTTTTCTCTTCCGACTGTATTCGTACTTTTTGTCTTCTTGTTTTATCTTCTGTTTTTCTACCTAGTTACTTATAATAAAAATAATAACTAAAAGTAAGAATTTTCACAACGAAAATGTTTATGAAGATTCACTTTCGTTTCAAGACAGATGTTGATTTCTTGTTTCAGGACTTATTGAATAAGTTTTTTCCAGCAATCAGAACTTTACATAGCATTCGGAGGTAAGGGTTCCTGTGATGAAAACAAAAATATTTTCGCGCTATGATAAGTTTTTTGCAAACAGTAAAACGTTTATTTTTTTAAACATTGTCAAAAACCTATTGGTCAGAGACATTCAGAAAAGCAGTCAAAAGGAGGGTCTTCGTGACGAAAATAAAGAAAGGTATTTTCGCTTCAAGACAAAAACTGATTATCACCTTTTGTAGCTTAATTGATAAGTGCTTGTTCTTCCGGATTTCTTATCAAAAACTCATTGGTCAAACAAATTCTAATTAACAACCAAAAGGATTCTCAGAAAGAAAATAAAAAGATTGTTTTCGTGTTAGGAAATAATTGATTAGCATCTTTTATAGCTCAAGCGATAAAGCTGTTTGTTGTTTCAGAACTTGCTTATCAAGGATCCACTGGTCAGCAGAAGTTCTTTGGATCCGCGACAGTCTCCACCAGTCACCGACTGATTGTCTCCTTATCACCTGATGGGACTTCATTGTTGAATGGTTCTGCCAGCCTCCGAACCATCCACGGACATCTTTGGTAAGTTTTCTACTCCCTCTTTTAATCCAGATTTATTTTTTCTTGAGTATTAGTTCTATAAGTTATTTTCTTAAAATAGTTTTTAATTTGTTCCTCCTTGTCAATTGGGATTTTCAGACTTATTAATTTAGATAAGTCATCCCTTGAATGGATTCTGGTCTTGGAACAAAATTCTAATTTAAAAATTTGGACTTTTACCGTGGGGTTTTAATTTGGAAAATTTGAGCCCTTGAAATAAAAGCTTGATTTTTAAAAATCTAAACTCTAAAGATGAAAACTTAGTTTCCTTGAAAAGCTCAATTCTCATCACGAACATTTTTTTTTCTACAAAAGTTTAATTCCTATCGTGTAAGCTTAACGTTTTTCGAAAAAGCCTAATTCCTACTTCGAAAATCTGAAGATTTATTTTCGAGAATACTTTTTAAAATCAATTTCATTATAAAATACTTTCAAATGTTGAACATGTTTCAAAATTACCTAATCCTCTGAAGATGCTTGCTAGCAAATATTTTTGAGGAAAAAATTTTGAAACATTTGAAACTTGATTCAGATTGTGGATCCAAGCGCGAACTGGCACCGACGATGACGAAACGGTCCTTTTCTTCTTCTTTTTCTTCTTCGCGCAGGAGTGATCTGGAGTCGCCGGCAATCAAGAAAGAAGCGTGTTTGTTCTTGGTTCAAGTTTACATTTCCTCCTTGGAAACCTCGATGAAAGAGGTCGAAGGAGGTCAAACTTGAAAGATTTCTGTTGACTTTTGTGTCCTTTGGTCCTGGATTTCTTGTGTGTTTCCAAAAACAGGAAAAATTTCTGTTTTTCTGCAATTTTGACTTGAAAAGTTAAAAAGTGGTTTTTTATTTGAAGAATTAAAGTTCGAGTTTTTATTTAAAATGTTCAAAATAGGATTTTTTGATTTAGAAATTAAAAATTAGATCTTTCAATTTATTTCAACCAGAGTTGAATTTTTATAATCTAAAAAAGATCAAAAATTTTAAACTACTTCTCATGATCTTCACTTTTTAAATTTTTAAACTGTTTTTGTTAAAACTTTTTGAGTGGTAAATTAGCTTTCGAAACATCGGAGGTGTTCCTTTTCAAAATCGTGTTTTAGTGAAAAATTAGAAAAAGTCGGATCCAAGATCAACTTTCTTTTGTTTATTGACATGTTTAATTTCTTGCAAAACTAGATAATTTTGACGTAGATCAAAAACTTTATTTTGTGATTAGGAATACTTTGTCGAAAATTATATTTCCGCATTAGGAGCACTTCGCTAAAAAAGGTAGTTCGCAAGGTGTTCCAAATATCAAAGTGCCATTTTGGCATTTGGAACATTTCTCCAAAAGGTTTATTTTGGCAAAATGTTCCAAATGCCAAGATAACACTTGCCGGGGAATATGTTTGACATGGAGAATATTTCACCAAACGTTGTTTTTTTGGCGAGATGTCCTCAATGTCATAAATACATAATAGATTCAGATACCTTGTTTAGAAGTTTGATTTTGAGGAATCTTGACCTTGAAATTGAGAAAATTCAGCGAGATCGATTCCAATACTTGAAGTCCAGCGGAAGTTTCTGTTTGTTCAACGATACTTGGCCCGCTGCCCTGAATCCGGATCATTGTCGGCACTCCAGAAAAGGTGTCATTGAAAAAACTTTTTTAAAATAAAATTGGATCATTTTCTTGATTGTTCAATTTTCATGAAAACTTTTTTGGAATTGCAGAAAAAAAATATGGGTAATTATCCTTTTTTGACCTCCACTTTTTGACGCAACACTTTCGATGGCCAGAGAGGCGTAAATTGTTCCAATCTTTACTCCAGTCCTTGTTCCAATCCCTACTACAGTCCTTGTTTCAGTGAATCAGGACCAGGAGAGGGCCACTCTTGTTTCAAGGACATTGAAATTCATTTAAACTCTTGTAATTTTAAATTTGAGTTTATTTAGAAGTTTAAATTTCACTATATGTGAACCTTTGGATTATTTTTGTTCAGACGTCCATACTTAAATTAACTTAAATTAAAGTTTATTTAAAAGTTTAGGTTTCACGGTGTCTATAAATTCAGATTTACATGTGTTTAGAAGTTTGTATATAGGTTTACTTAAACTTCTGTGGTTTCAAATGAGTTTATTTAAAAACTCAGAGTTATATTTTAAAGCTTTCAAATATGAATTTTTTCTGAAAATTTGAACTGAAGTTTGTCTAAACTGTTTTTTTAATTTTCAGTTTCCTTCAAGTTTATGAAAAATCTTTAAACCACTTAAATTTGTTGAAAATTTTAAACTATTTAAAAATTAAAGAAACTTTGCTTGGGATGAAAGCACAAAAATTTGTACTTTGTTCGTGACGAAATACCTGAAAGTGAATGGTGACAAAAGTACCCATGAAGTCCCCCTCTAGGTTCTCCAAGTCTTCCAGGTCCTTCAGGTCATCCAGGTCTTTTGGACTGTTCAGGTGCAGGTCCTCTGGATTTCGTAAGCTTCCTGGATCTCCTGTGTTCCCTGATCCTCTGGCCAGCCGGGAGGCCCGGCCCATCAGGACGGACAGGCGTGTACCGGCTGGCACTGCGCGAAAGAGTGTTTTTGTGGACAAAAAACGTTCACGCAAATAGAATCCAAGCTCAAAAAGAAGAGACTGTCAATTTCGAAAAAAGCTTGGATCCTGGATTGACCATCGGCTCGCGGAACTCCGCCTTCGAACGAGGAAGTCCTGCTTTTTTTGAGGACCCGCCTCAGGTTCACGTTTTTGATTCTTGAGGCTCAGAGACTTGGTTTGTTTCCGATTGGAGTAGTCGACTCCCGGATTTCCGGAAGGCTTTTGGAATCAAGGTTCTTCTGACTTCATGTCTTCCAGCATTCTCTCTTTAATTTCAGAAGTCTGGAAATTAGATTCTTCCTACTTCATTTCCTTGTGATATCCTCAGCGTCTTACAGTATATTCATTGTTCTTGAAGTCTCGGAATTAGATTCTTCTGACTTTACCTTTTTACAATATCCTCACTATAGCCATAGAGGATTCAGAAGTTCCAAGATTAAATCCCCCTAACCTCATTACTTCTGCAGTATTCTTATTTATTTTGGTTTTTATTTTTTACTTCCGGAATCCGACTAGTTATTTTTTAACTTTGAATTTCTAAGTTCTAAAATATTTTTACATTTTTGGATTTGAATTCTAAAGGACCAACAACCGGGCTCGTGATCTCCGTAGTGAGTCAAACTTCTATCTCGACGAGGTCGGTACTCGAAAGATTGCCTCAGGGAGTAAACACCCATAGGAACTGATGAATGGAAGAGGTTCGATTCTGACAAAAAGTATTTTATGTACTTTTTAATTATAAATTTTACTAATAATTTCCTAACTTAAAAAGTTTGAATTTCTTTCTCAGGACCACTACTCGAATTTCATCTTTAGAAAATAATTGTTAACTGTTTTTGAATAGAATATACCTCGGAAAGAAAAGTATTTCATTTATGCGAACTGTAATTTTCCACCATTTTCCATGGATTAATATGGTCCACATTTTCCTGAAAATTCCTCCAATAAGATTACGTGACTTCTGAATTTCCAGAAATCTTCGTGTTTTTTCTTGTTAAGATTGTTTAGAACTAAACTTTTTCAGAAAATCCCCAGAAAAAACTTGAATGTCCTCGGATTCTGAAGAAATGAGATCAACTTCCGGGTCTCCGGCCCCCATGGAACACCCAGAATGCACAGATTCATCCTCTGAATCAAGAACGACTCCGGAACCTACGGATGAAGAAAAAGCCCAAAGACAACTCTTCGAATTGAGCCTCGCAAAGTGTTTGGCAAGTTCTGCGTTGAGCCAACTGGATTCTCAGAGAGATATCCCCATTTATCCCCACAAGGTCAGTTTTGAGATCTCATATTTCCTCAATAGTTCTGAAACCTAATAGAAATTTCTGGAATCTCTCAGAATCCAATGAACACTTGGGGATTCTAGAGATTGTATCGGGATAAATTCGTGACATTGCCCATTTATGTTACGTAACAGAGTGATTTGTTTACTCTACATCCCTCCTGGCTAATTGATCAATGATCAAAGCTCAGATCCCAGTTTTTAATCTAACATTAAAATTAAACTTTTCAGCACAGAGAAGAAAGAAAGAGACGTCGTGTGATCGGAAATTCCGACAACACCCTTGATGGACTGGTTGCGAAGAGAGCCGATTTGGATCCTTATGCCAAGAGATATCAGACAGAAACAGAAGCCATCGAACTTCCCGATGATGAAATTGAGATGAAGAGACTCGAAACAGACCCCGACGTTTCAACTCGAATGTGCTCCATCTGCGGATATCAGGGGAAGTGGGTCTCGGAGATGATTCGTCACAAAAGAGTTCACACGAACGAGAGACCCTTCAAGTGCAAGTACTGCAACAGAACCTCCAAGTGGAAAGCCGATTTGATCCGACACGTCGCAAAGACCCACGGAATCAGAGTTGTTTCCAAGTACAGTAGAAGCAAAGCCTTCGACGTCACCAATGACTTGAAAGAGGAGTTGACCTTGAAAGAAGACTTCGGAAGAAAGAAGAATCTCCCAACCATGTTGATCAAAGAAGAAACGAGTTCAGCTTCTTCTTCATCTACAGCATCCAATTCGCCGGCCTTCAGATGCTTGATGTGCTTGTTCGAACAAGATTCCATCGACCAAGTCATCAACCATCTTCATTCTGCTCACAATGTTTCGCCCTTCGAATGCCTTCAATGCAAGAAATCCTTCGAAGAGGTTTCCGCAGCTTCGTCACATTGCAACCCGCTGGCAGCCTGTACTCCCCTTTCAATTAAAATCAACTTTTCTCCTGTGTACGGACAGAAGTCCCTGGGAAGCTACAGCAGCATGTCCTCAGCCTCTGCAACGACTTCTTCTCCTTGCAGTGTCAGAAGCGAAACTGATGGTGCTTGTTCTGCTTTGTCGTCGAGGACGGATGACGAAGAGTCCCCGAACTCCTCTCAGAATCTGACTTGCTCCGACTGTCCTTTCAGAACTGCCTCAGAAGACAGACTTTTACTCCACAAAATTGGTCACGAAAATCCAAAGGGACTTCTGAATTACAAATGTGCCTTCTGCAACTGGTACAGTAAGAAGAAGTCGGCGATCGAGAAGCACATGCAAGTCCACACGGCTCGTCCCGAAGACTTCATGTCCCAAGTGGAAAGGAACCTGATTACCCCGGCGATGCTCCTGGAAACCGCCAAAGCCTCCAGAACCCCCCTCAATCTCCCCCCTGGACCTCTGTCCGCCCCACCACTCTCTGGATTCCCATTCTTTGGAAATCAAAATCTTGCTTCCAGTCTTCTTTCTTTATATTCTCCTCTCTCAGCTCCAACAACTCCCCAATTATCCGATCTAGCTGCTCTCAGCCAAATCTCTTGTAATCCCCTTTTGGCTTTTGGGCTCTGTTCTTTGCTGGATTTACAAAAGAACTCCAGCAACTTAGTTAAATTTGAACCTATTGCTTGATTATTTTCTGGATTCAGAATTATTTATTTTTTAATTTAATATTATTCGACTTCTTTCACATTCTGAATTCTCATCTTCTTTCAGATTTCAACTCTTCAAAACCATTTGAACTTTAAATTTCGAAAATTTCTCCACCTGTGCATCTTCGAATTCAGATCAGTCTTCTTTCTCTCAAAATTCATTTACTCTCCCGATGTTCCTTCAGGATCCATGTTTATTGTCTCCCAAATATTTTTAACTTAAAACAACGAAAACAATATTTTTGTCATTTTTTAGAAAATGTAAGATTCGAATAAAGTGATCCTAAAGTACTGCTCAATAATATAGACCCGGATGATCTTCGGAAAGATACAAAATAATGAGATTAACTTGACCCAAGATTCCATCAAAGATAAATTTCTGAAATCAATAATTCCGATCAAAAAACTGATTCGAAAGTTTCTGATTAGGACAGATTCCTAACATTAATCAATAAATCCTATCAAAAAACTGATTCGCGGGTCTTTGGTTCGGACGATTCTGTCTTGGAGGAGGAACACCACCGGCAGGTCTAGCTCTCGGACCTCTGTTTATCGTAAACTCAAAGAAACTCGTCCTCAAGGTGGAAGCGAAATCCGCCACATTTTTCATCGGATATGGTTCTGAGTGGAAATATTCGTGATCCAAGGCTTCACTCGTGGACGGACGTTTCTCAGGATCCAGAGAAAGACACTGATTAATCAAATCCAGTGCTTTATGATGCTAGAAATTCAAATACTCAAATTTTCTCCACAAAGAAATATTATTACCGTGACCATTTTCCCTAATGTTTCCGGTATACTTCGTTTGTATTTATCGGATTCTATCACAATGTTCTTAAACTCTGGAAGAGACTCAGCTCTCGGGACCGTTTCCGTTGTGATCGGTCCACAAAGTTTCATGATCAACTTCAACTGTCCTTTTTCGTCACCTCCCTGCAAAAGAGCCATAATTACACAATCATTGTACAAAATTCGCTCGAAATGTCTAACATCTCAGCAGAAATATCAAAATTTCTACACAAATCTATCCCAAGACAGATTTTAAACGCTTTACACCAGAAATAAGACATTCGATTGTCAAGAAACGAACCTGGAAGATGGGAGCGCGGGTCCAGAACTCGATCATGATACAACCAGCTCCCCAGATATCGATCTTCGCATCGTAATTCCGCTCTCCAAGAAGCAACTCCGGGGGTCGATACCAGAGTGTCACGACTTTGTTAGTATAGCACTTGTCTTGAACCATAGGTCTAGCTAATCCAAAATCTGCCAATTTCAGATATCCATCTTTTGAAAGAAGTATATTTGCTGTTTTCATATCTCGATGAAGAACTTTGCATCCATGGATATAATTCAGGCCTTCAAACATATGTTTCAACATGGTTTTCACAACGACAGCTTCTAGTTTCAGTTCTCTTTTGTTCAGAATTCCAGCGAGATCGTGGTCGCAGAAAGCAAAAACCAAAAAAAACTGTGGTTTTTTCTCCTTCCCATCATTGCTTGTGGAAACACAAATATCCACCAACTCCGTCACGTTAACGTGTCGCATCAACTTCAACATCTTTATCTCCCTTAAAGCAGTTATAGGAAATCCTTCTCTCTCGGCGTCCATGATGATTCTCTTGATCGCGACCAGCTTTCCCGTAGACTTGCATCTGCACTTGAAGACTTCCCCGAAAGTTCCCTGTCCGATCTTCGTTATCCTCTCGTAGGACTGACTTTCCTCTTTCAACAACGTGTAATGCAAGGTCGGGACCAATTGCACCACTTCCAATGCGTCCTTGATTGTATCGAAATCTGGAAATTGCAAAAACATCAATGACGTCACCGAGACCGAACTTACTTCTTTTCGGGGCTTTGCGCGGAACTTGGGGCGACCGACTGTTGTTGAAAACGGAGGACGAGGAGGGCTGACTCGGGGGTCTGGGATGTTGGTCATGGGGTACCCTGGGTGGGCCGTTGCGGTGGTTCTGCTGCGGTGGTGGATATGGAGCGTGTCGTTGAGAAGACTGAGGTCTTTGGTCCTTGGAGCTCTGATGCTGTGATCCGTACCTGCTGGGACCATTCATCGTCGACGGCTGGCTCGTTTTGTGTTTCTGGTAAGATGCGATGTTATTGATCGGTGAAATCTGGAAAAGTCAAGATTAAAAACCATCCTCATATATAAATCCAACCGTTTTCACTATAAAAACCAGCAACACACACTACTTAAGGATTTTGATATATAAAAAGAATATTTTGAACGAGAAGTAGCGGTGTAAATCCACTTTTTAGGAAATAAATTCATGAAAATCACAAACCTGCATTTCCCAGCCGCGTCTGCAGTCCCGTTCACGGCAAAGATCCACCCAAGCTTGAAGTTGAAAACTGAACCGGTATCAACAAAGATTATGAAACAATAGCACGAGATTACATAAAAAACTAAAAAATCTACATGAAAAAGGATAAAATGTCCACAGAAACAGTCCGAATACATTTTGGAATGTCAACCGAGAGCGCGTCAGGAACAGATCGCCAAAGCGTGGAATTGTCTCCAGCACTTCGTTCTTTTTGGACTTGTTGGACTTGTTTCCTTGTTTTTGTTTTGTTAATTACAAGAAAATAATATGAAACCACATGAAATGATAAAAGTATCTATAGAAATGATCGGAGTACACTTCGGAATGGCAACTGAGAGCATTTCAGGAGCAGATTGCTAAATTGAGTAGGATCTCTTCAACATTTTTCGCTATCAAGCTTTTCATCCTGTTTTTACTGAAGATAACTGATTTATGTTGGTCATTTATTTATTGTACATTAACTAGCACTTCCAAGAAGCTGATAAAAACCTAAAATAGATCCAAAATTTGATTTTCAAGAAATCCGGAAAGTTCGTGTCGAGACAACTTCCCAACGAATTTTACTTTTTGTCTTTTAGCATAGTAGTATGATTTCCAAATGAGTCGCTGGCGAGCTCAATCCCGTGAACGAACGAATAGATGTAAGTTTCTTGTTCTAATACGTTTTTATATGATAATCCTTGCAGATGAAGGACAAGGAGTCCAAGCTTTTACTCCTTTGCCGCCAAAGAACGACCTCAACAGAGTTCAACAAGAAAAAATTGGACAGAGACAGGTATTCGGCGTGAGTTTTTGTTTTATTTCCATATTTTACATTTACCTCGCTTTTATTTTTATATATCTTTCTAAATGAGATGTTTTTAAGGGGATAACTCAGGTTCAAAATGGGAACTTGCGGGAGAATCTCCAGAATCATATCAGAACGAGGACCCCGGAACCGAGGAATGCTTCGAATTTAAGCAGTCATAAGGAGAACATGGGAGACAAGATACGGAGGGAATATCTAAAGTCCCGGAGATCGAGATCCAGAGAACCGGCAGGAACAAGAGCACCGGGTGCCAGAGGAAGGACTCCGCAACCCCCTTCGACCAATATGTTCCAGAAAGATCTCAGAAGAAGAAGTCAGCCTCCTTCGAACACCGTGCTTCAGAAGGAACTCGGAAGAAGACGCGGCAGAGGAGCGAATTCCGAGAGTCAGAATTACGAAAGACCCGTTCTCATTTTCCAGGAAAGAAGTTCCTTGGATTTGTCGTCTAGAGAACCTTCCGTCGAACCTCCAACAAGGAAAGCCCGGAAAACCCCAGCAAGAAGCACCTCGAAAGAACCACCCAGAAAAAGAGGTCGTCCACCGAAGAATATCCAAAGTGCTAAGAAAACTCCTCAAAAATCAAGTCAAAGAAATGCCGAGAATTTGAGCATTCCAAGTTTTTCTGAAGAACGACGTCCGACTCTAGAGCAACAAATCATTCGACAGCCTTCCGTAGCTTTGGCAGTTCAGAAAATATATGGACCGAAGTTCCTCGATGGATTTCCTTATGTCCCAAACTTCCTGACTCCAGAGGTGAGAAACAACGGAGAAGGTCTGCCAGCAATCAACTACATTATGAATGAAATCTTTTTGAAGTCAAACAATCTCCTTCAAGGTTAAAATCACTTTACTTTTTGCATTTAGTTATAAGATACTCATTAACACTCTCCAAGTCCCGTAAAACTTTTAATTTAGCCGTTACTTCGTTAGCTGGGACTTGAAACAGGAGCCCATTGATTAGTCTGATTATTCTTTTCGTTAACTCTGGATTTACTTCGAAATTTGGAATGTCGTTGTCTCCAAAGGATTTGATGTAATCAATTGTCGATAAAGAAGCCAGAGATTTTCTCGATATAGTTTGATAGAAGTCACCATCTTCGAAAAATCTGATTCTGTTGACGATGATGGGGAACAATTCGAAAGCAAGTTGCTTTCTGTCTTGCACAATCGAAGTCACTCTTTCTGCTTCTGAATCCATTCCGCTTTCATAATACATGACTATCTCCTGAAACAATGTTCGTTGTTAATAACTATATAATTTCGATACGGATAAATTTTGATGAAGTGAATTTTTAAATTTCCTTTCGGATGAAAAAATCATGAAAATATTATCTTATCAGAAAAATCAATTAAATTTCTCTCCAAAATAGACTAAAATCCCACCTTTATCCTCAAAGAATCCACATCCAGTTGCCATTCTGCCGCCAATTCCAAAACTAACTGCCATTGTTGTTGTTGATCAGCATCTGCATTACTTCCCACATTTTGAACACATTCTTCCAAAAATTTCTGTCTTCTTTTCTTGATCGTTTCTTCAACTCTTGCTAGTGGAATTAAGGGATGAGAATGGAAAGGTTCAAAGAACGCTCTATGTCCAATACCATCAAAAACAAATTTCGGCTGCATTTGAATACTACATAAAAGCTTTAACTTCATTGTCAGAACTAAATGAAGATGATGTTGAACAAGATGATAATTTACAGACTTTTGTTTTCCTGCAATTTCCGCCAATGTTGGTCTACTTACTTTCGTCGACCTTCTCAAATTAACGTAATCCATATATCTTTCTATTATTTCATCGTAATTATGAATCATTTTCGGTTGTTGTTCCAAATCAACTACCGCATATATCAATGCTCTTAAAATCCTTTCCACTGATGAAATAAATTCATACAGATCTCCATCCGAAACGAGGACTTCTCTTCTCGCCTCCCTGTCTCTTGGCTGTCTTCCATCATGAGCATTCACAAATCTATAAAGTCTTTCGAACGGTTGTCTTACGAAGGTGTCCCACAACATTAATCCTAATCCATGTTGAAGTCTCGGACACTTATCCAAGTTCTGAAGAAACTTAGTTGCTACAGAAAGCTTCGTTACTCTTCTTGTTTCATCTTTGAACCATGCTGAAGCACACTCCCAACTACAGTCTCCTAGAACCAAGTCTGATTTCAGAGACAATGGGATTTTCCTTCTTAAAACTTGAATTATTTCAAATCCTTTCTCTTCTATTCCTGTTCCATTCACAACAGAAATAAACTTCTCTTGATTTGGCATGGAAATAGCTATCCATGATCCTATTTGCTCTCTGTAATATCCATGTCCTTTCTCTGCTAATTGATTCAAAGAAACTCCTGGAGATTCTGGAAGCAAATCCAAAAGTGACAATACGGATAAATTTCTCGATAAAAGTTCACAATATTCGAAATATTCATCCATCTGCTCCCATTGATCATCTACATCAAAAGCATCAACTCCGGATTCTACACCAGAAGGAACACCACGATTCGAAGCCTCCCATCGACTGAGGGCTCTGATCGAAAGGAGGAAAAATAAACCAGCTTGTACATTTTCACTAAAATTACATTATTAAAGATGTTTTTTAACAAATACAAACCTTTCTCGAATTTGATTTTCTAGCGACTGTAGTAAAGTTTTCCCAAGGCATTTCTGGAAAACTTTCAAAACTTCTACCAGTCTCGAAACAAATGAAATAGGTTTTGCATTCAAGTCACTCAACCAAAAAGTGACTAATAACTCAATCGCTGTTTCCTAAAAAAGTTAAAAATGTCAAAATTATTTTTAAAAAACCCTATATTATTTTACATATTACAAAACTTACAATTTCCAATCCAGAAAAAGGAATAATTTCTTCTATAATTTCAATAGCATCAATTTCACCAAAAATAAAAGGAGTAAAAATAGCTGAAATAACAGCCAATTTTCCTTCATCATTTTTCGGTGTAAAATTAACAACTCCTCCAATAACTTGGATTGCTGTCAGTGGAGTCGACGAGAAAGAGTTCAAATCAAATTGATCCACAAAGGTTTTCATCGATGGAAATTTCGGAATTTGTAGTAATCTCTTCTTTGAATTTTGTAATAAATCTAAATGAAGTTCTTCTACTTCCAATTCTGTCAACTTCAAAGCATCTGTACATTCTTCTGATTTTTCAACTAATTTTTCTGGATGAAGTCTTTTCAAAAGTAGATAAAATTTCAAAATTCTATCCAATAATTGAAGGAATATCAGGAAATTGTGGGAATCTGAAGAAACTGACTTGCTCGAATCCGTTGCCAAATTACCGTAATGTCCTATCAAAGTCTCGATAGATTTCGAAACTGTTTTTGGTTGGATTTTCGACGATCGTATGGCTAATTCGATACATTTCCTTCTGTATGACATCGTTCTTAGGGTCTGGACGAAAGAAACAAATTTCTCCACATCCAAATCGTTATTGACGATGACATTCTCAAATCTGAACTCTTTGAAGAGATTTTCGTCGTGAATAGCAGCTTCAGAAGATCCCAAAGCTGCCAATCGGAAAGGAGCAACTATGGACTGGAATTATTTTCAATAAGAATTAATTTTTTTTAATTTTTATAAAACTCACAAAGAATTGTCCATCCGAATTCATGAAGATTGCAGAAGCTGTTGTTTGTCTAAATATCGTCTCTTCATCAGGAGGGGTTCCTAGGAGTCCATCTGTTCCTGAAGGAAGCGAAATCAATCTTCCTCTAGTATCAACATTAAAAGCCGAAACTCTTGGTCCATTCTGCATTGTCCATACTTCCAGAAGTCCTCTTTTAGGTGCAAAAATAACCAAAAATAATGCTTTTACTTGTTTTTTTGTTTCTTTTATATTTCCCGGGGATTCCACGAAAGCACATCTTGCATTTCTGTATCCCTTGAAAATTCTCACAATTCTTCTAGTTTCTGTATCTATAATCAAAACCCTCGCAGATCTGTCGGCAACAGCAAGGATATTCCAGGGTCTCGGAGCTACAAAAAGTCTGTCTCCGACCCTCCCAGGGTCCCTGAACAACTGTCGGACATAGGCAGTTTCTGTCCTGGAGTCTTTAACATTCACTTTCGTCGGTTGATCTTTTTTCGAAGTTCCTATTCCTAAAAAACTTCTGAATCCAATCGACGGAACATACGAAGTCAAATTTGCCGCGACTTTGTTGACATAATCACTGATATTGACTTGTTGCTCAAAGAAATTGTGCCAGACAAAGGCTCCAAAAATATCTTCCGCGATACAGAAATACGTCGAATACGTCGGCAATCCGGGCCTAATCTGGGCTTCCACGCCTCTTTCCGAAACAGAAGCCGTCGAATACTGTTCAAAAGTAGAAGGTTTCTTTAATCCCGTAATTTGGAAGTCAGAAATCCTGGAGAGAGAAGACAATCTCAGCATTTTCGAATTAAGTTCCAGAGTTGTCGAGACTTCGTCCACAGACTTGTCTCCTCTGGCGATTTGGCCTTTAGCCAACCGGAGAGTGGTGAAGAGGGAATGTCCTTCGACAATGGCAAGTTTGCTTCTGGACAAGAAAGCAAGTTCCTGGTTCCCTGTCAAGGCGGAATGTCCGAATCTGATTGAGGTGATTCCGTAGTCACTGACTTTTTCGTAAAAAATTAATACTCCTCTTTCTGTGTAGAAATTCACAAAGCCATTGGAAAGTCCGACAATAATACAAGTCCAATCCGAGGCGGAGACTTCTGTTTTCCTCGTCGAAGCCACAGGAAGAACCAAAATTGAATGGATGAAATCCTGAAAATCCAAATTCGAAAACAAAATAAAAACGAAAAAATACATTTTCGCTCATATTCTTCATGACATTAATAGTAGTAGAAATATCATATTGTTGTGTGTTTCTGGAAGACCTCTCGAGGACGACGATTCGACGGACGTTGGCGATCGCGATGACATCGAGAGTATTAGAGGCCCCAATGAGGGACTGTCTCAGCCACTTACCGTGGTCTATACTCTGGACTTCTGTATCGCTTCTTTCGCTCTAAACAATCAATATAAACAAAAATATATTGATATAAAAATCGAATATAAGAATTTTCATGGATTTTTCTCCAGAAAAAAACTGGAGTTTTAAATTTACTTGGTGTTTTAAAGTTCCGAGAATACTTAATATAGATTGTGAGGAGTGGGAGGAGGAAAGCTATATATAAAAGGTATAGAAATAAAAAATAATTTAAAAAAACAAACAGAATCAACTTCCATCTGCCACCTCTTGACGCCAGCTTCTCTCTCCGCGTCCGTGTCTTCTCCACTTCCTTCCCCTTCCCCTTCATCTTCCAGCTTCCTTTTTTTAGCTGAAAAAATTAAAGTTCAATAATGAAACGTGTACCAATGAAATCGGAAATTTAGAAATTAGAAATTCACCTTGAGCAGGGAAAACGGGGACTTCTTCTGCCAGAAATCTGTCGATCTTGGATATCTGATCCTCATCTACGCTAACGACCTGAGTGAGAGAACACCACATCTTCGATCCATCAAGCGACCATCAGATTCGTTCTGTCACGCGTTGTCTTGAAAGAATTTTTGTTGATTACAAGACGCCAACGTTTTAAAATTCGCTATTTCGTCCCAAACGCCAATGGAACGAGGACAGTCGTTCCTTGCTGCATTGTTTTGCTTCTCGCTCGCTCCTCTCTCGATCGAGCATTGAGGTTTTTATTCCTTTCTTTTCCTTGCTTGTTTTAATCCTACTTATTTCGCCGGACTTTACTACGCTTGAAACATGTCCGATTTTGATCCTCATCAACATGACTTTTTACGACTTTTTGACTTATTTTAAGCTTACTTTTTTACAGCGCAGTAAAGTCCGATAAAATACGTGGATCTTTATGACTTATATAATAATTTTTAGTTTTTTCGATTTAATCCTATTTATTCCGCTGGCCTTTACTGTGTTTGAAACATGTCCGATTTTGATCTCCATCAGCACGGGTTTTTCTCGTGTTTTTGGTTCATTTTATAAACTATTAGTCCAAAAATATGTAATTTTAAGTTCTATCATTCGTTTATTTTCTTTGATCATACCTGTTGCGTCACCTTTATTGTGCTTTGAGGTGCCTTATCTCGTTCTTCATCAATGTTGTTTTCCATGTTTTCGATTTATTTTTAGGCTATTTTTTCAAATTGTTGTACAGTCCGAAAAAATATGTAAGATCTTAATTTTTTTATTATTTTAATAGTTTTAAATGTTTCTGACCTATTTTAATCTCATTTGCTCCAAACTGATGAAATTTGGCGAAAGATGTCGAATCTCGGTCTGTATCGTCGATACTATGCTTTTATTTTTTCTCCTACTTTGTTCCTATTTTTTCCAAACTGTAATCAATTTAATTTTTTATATGCCTCTCTTATCTCAATCCTATTTGTTTTAAAGCGCAATAAGGTTCCGTGGAATATGTTGGATTTTGGTGTCTATCATAATGATATTTCCCTCCACACTTCAATCCTCGGTTTTTAACTCGTTCACCTGTCCATCGTTCACGTCTAGCCGTTTCTCACCGAAAAATTAGACTTTGCTCAGACTGCGGTCGCTTTTTTATACTTGTCTTTCCTTGGCAATGAAAAAGTAGCGTTCGGAATTTTTTTGCAGAGTTTATCGATGTGTAGTGTAGTGTATACAGATTATATTGGTAATTGTTTCAGTGGACCTCAAAATGCCTCTTCCTCCGCAAGTTGAGAAGATTATCCAGGACTTCGACAAGGTCCTCCATCAACCCGGTCAAATCACCAACGCTCTTGCCGTTGTTGAGGAGAAGACTGGAGTCAAGCGTCTCCATCTCGCTGGAGGTTGGTTTTTCGGTCCTTGATGTTTTCCATATATTGACTTCAGGGCTCTTCGTGCTCCATGCGTTATACCTCATCTTTGGTAGATTCGCCGAGTTACTCTGCAACTTCACCGGATTCCTCTACCCCGCTTACATTTCGTAAGTGATTATATGGATCTGGCTTTGTACATTTTCCTTTTCAGCATCAAAGCCATTGAATCCTCTCACAAGGAAGATGATACACAGTGGTTGACGTACTGGACCGTGTTCGCTTTGTTCAATGTCTTCGAGTTCTTCTCCGACATTATCACCCGTTACTTCCCGATCTACTGGCTCGCGAAATGGATTTTCTTGTTGTACCTCCATTTGCCCATGACTAGAGGAGCTGAGAAACTTTACACCAAATTTATTCGTCCGTTTGTCCAGAAACACGGTAATCACATCGATTCTGTAACTGGAAAGATCAACGAAATGGCTAGAGATGCTCATGATAACTTCAAGACCCACGTTAAGCCCAACTGAGAAATCCCGAGGGTCAATCATCTACTTCTTGTTTTGATTTTCCACTGATTGGCGATCATTTGTAATCTTATATTTGTTCAATGAATTTTATTTTATTTTGCGGAGTAATTACAGTAGCGCCTGGTGCCTGGATATGTCTAAGTTCAATCCAGGAAAGAACCGGTAAGAGGAAATAAAAAATCTCGACCAGAAAACAACCGTAATGAGTAATAGAAAAACCGATAATATAAACCCTCTGGAGGCAGAATATATGATGGCGAAGACGGGACATGAGGGGGTTCTTTGGATGAACTTTGAGGTCGGGGCTAACCTAGTCGTCCCCAGGGTGTTGGGGACACACGTTTTTCCTTTTGAACCACTCGTCTAAGCAAGTCTTATGATAGATACAAAGACATTCGAGACGAGCAACTGTCTGACCAGTCTCCATATCTTCTAAACAGATTGAACATTCGCCCCGCGATTCTTCGAGTACTTCTTCTGGAAAAATATTAGCTTATACATGTATGTAGAAATTCATATTTACCATTATAAGCGAGTTGAGGTCTTGTGAAACACATTACTAAATGGACCTCAACGTCGTCTGAAGGCACTCTTTTGTGGCACACTGGACACTCAACGTCATGACCGGCTGGAATTGTCAAATTTAGTTTCCTTGAAATTAGACTATTGTAAGATAAGAACATCACTACGAAAGTGTCTGAACACAAACTCCCAGGACTTTTTCATCGATATAAAAAAATTTTTGTTTGTTTTATTCTGGAAAGCTCCGAAATCACATTATTACGGAAGTTTAAAATATTTCTCTACAAAAATTCGGAAATCGTTTCAATGTGAATTTCCAGAAAAGACCGAAAAGCAGAAGTTTAAGTTTCAGAAGCATCCGATGATTTCAGAAACATATAATCGGTTTCCAGCTGTAAAGAAAAAATTACCTATAAATCTGAGGATAGGAATAGCTCTTCTGTCTCCGTGTCTCGAGGAACTTGGTCCTGGGGCACTCATTGCCTGGAGCAAAGCGGCCCTAGGGGAACGCATTGAAATCCTTAACCCACTTCCGTGGATCGTCTGTGGTTGGCTGGGGGCATTCGCTAAGATAACTTCGTCGTCGTCATCTGATGAACTTCGATCCTGAAATAAAGGCTGTTGTGTTTGCTTAGTTTTTAATTGCCTTCGATTTTCGTTTTTTAAAACTCACGTTACTATGGTTTCTGTGAGCCCCAATGTGGGACGCCGTCCTTCTCGTGGGACCCGGGGGTTGCAGATTCGATTCCATCACCGAGTTTGATCGCGGCCGTCCCTGGAAAAGGATAAAACAAATCTCACAATCTTGTTACCGATGTTGTAAACAAAGCTCATTATCGATTTAAAAGTTGTAAAGGCACATAAATTATTGATTAAAACGAAAGTCCATATAAAACTCACATCGACTTGACCACCTTGCACCGACTGCTTCGCGCCCATCCTGTGGAACAGCTTTCTGAAGCCAGCTGGACCAGAATCTGGAATGTCAATATATGGAAAAACAAAATTCGAAAAGCACGAATTTTCAACGCGTAATGGAATATTATTCACGACAAGCTCGTCAAGGTGGTCTTCTCGTCTGGCAGAATATGTAAAGTGGAATTCTGCCTGGGGCAGCGACATCACTGCCAGTGCGGGATTTTCAATCGGTTTTTCTCTTTCGAGCCAGAGCGCGTGGTTATGAGAGCAGTGGACATTTTGCCAAATATCCGAAAAGCGGTCGAAGCTAGAATCTTTTATTTCTGCTCATCCAGAAATTTTCCTGAAGAAATCAACTCCATTTTACAACTTGTTTGAAAACGAAAATAAATTACAACTTTTAAACAACTTAAAGTGCAGTTGTGAGGAAATCCAATTCGAGGAAATTACTTTATTGTATTGCGAAATTCCTTACGTCAATATATAAAAGGCAATCCGCCAGAAATTACTCGTAACAACAAAATAAAAAACTTGATTTTGGGTTTTATGAGTGTCGGAAACTCATTCTTACTGTTCTCGTTTTTGCAACGAATGTTTGATCGAGTTTCTCGCCTTCGAAATTCCATGACCATTCAAGGTCAAGTCTGATCGTACACTGGCAATCGTTTTCATTGGTTAATTTCCTTGATCTTCCAAAGTGGTAATTTTCCAGAAATGTTTTCTCTTTTAGAAGACCAAATTTGATGGACATGAAAAAAAGTAAAAAATATTCAAGATTGACAGTTCTGACAAACTAATTGTTTTTTACTTTGTTATCAAAAGGGAAATTTTTCCTCTATAAAAATAGATTCCAGAAAGCAGATGTCACATAAAATCGGCGCCAGGCAATCGGAAAAGGCGTGTTTCTTGGAGACTACTGTAAAAACTCCCTTGACTCATCCTCTGGATGGAGAAATTTCAATTTCTCGGATTATCAAGAACAGGTTCGATTTTGCAAAATGCAAAACTTGCAGAGATCCCGTCAGATTCCATTTCTCTCGTTTGTCCGATCGCTCCCGTGTCTTATCAGTAGCGAATTGACAGAGATGAAATCTCTGCTTCAATTTCTTCGATCTATAAACTCTTCCGATCAAACTCCCGTTGTAACAAGATCTAAATTCCTTGTTCGTTACGAACTTCCTTGAAATATCTTAAAAATTCCGAAATCTGCATTCCGTCGTAGTTTGTCATCTTTAAAATCTATGATTCGTCATTATTTGCTGATAAATAAACAATATTTCTTTAGGATTAATTCTTATTCACTCACTGACTAAATTTCCTGCTTCCTAGGAGTACCAGTTTTCTAATTTCTTATTTTAAAAACCACCAAATTTTGTTTAAATTATATTATACGCTCCATTCTTTGAGAAGTAGTTTCCTTTTATATTGTTGCCAAGTCTTCTCTTTTTCGTTATCACCAATTTCTGTTTCTACAATTGCTACTTTTTTCCATGTTCATAATTGTCAGATGTCCCTCTTTTGAAATCATCACCAACCTTTTTTCTTTTCTGACCATCTTCTTGTCCACCTGTGTTCCTCTTCTATTTTTTCTATTTTGACTATTTGTGCCGATGGCCGATGAAAAAAAATGCCATTCATTCCAGTCCGATTCCTCGAAAATTTTCTTTTTGATCCTTTGTCAAAATAACCGCCAAAAATTCTTTTTAAAAGAAATCAAATTAACTTTATACTTTTTATATAATCTTTTAGATACTGTATAATTTAAAAAGATGGCCCTATTTTGGATGATTTTCTTCTATGTGCGCTCAATTTTAAGAATTTTTGCGCGGCCAAGACGGACGACTCAATCTTCTTTTTTCACTTTTAATTTTCGCTAACTAGTTTCTTTTTCGTGAGACCGACTTGGCTTCTTCAGTCTTTTTGCAAGAAGTCCCGATTGATCTGCGCAAGAGCAAGCATGTGCTTTCGGGTTCTGAATTTTCAGGTTAAACTCCATAAAGTTCCGTGCCCTCGGGTTCTAAATTTTCAGATTATATTCCACAACGTTCCCTGTCTTCAAGTTCATTTTTTCATAGTTATATGTTATCGAACCCTAGATTTTCAGATTACATTTTATGGAATTACATGTCTTCAATTTCTTTTTCCTTATTATGTTCGATAGGGTTCTGTACCTCTAGATTCGTTTTTTAAATAACATTCCACAAAATTCTGTCCTCAGGCTATATTTTTATGTTATATTTTATTATATATATTTTTTCAGACTGTATTCTGTAAAGTTCTCTGTTCTCGAGTTCAACTTTTTCTATTTTCAAGATTTTAAACTATATCATATTTGATCGAACTCTAGATTTCCAGTTTGTTTTTTAGTTCAATTTCTTCATATTCCGTGTTTTCGGATCCTGCACTTTCGAGTTCATTATTTTCGATTTCCGTCTGTCAAGTATCGTATTTTTATGTTTTTAAAGGAATTTTTAGTCATTTAATATTTCTAGGAAATTTCAACTTATTTAATTTCTAAACCATTTACATCACTTGATCACTGTGAGAAAAACATTACTATGGTCAAGTGACATGCTCAAGATTTCCCGAATTCGAAGCCCATTGGCCCTGAATTTTTTTCTACTTTTAATAATTTTCGAAATTATTCAGAAAATCAAAGGTAATTTTTAATTTCAGAGTTTAAATCAATCCTTATTTAAATTTTTTATTGATTTCCTCTTCAGGAACTCCAGGGACGTGTCCTCTCCATCTTTGTACAGATAACTACAGATCGGCTTTAGATGAACGAGGGATAGTCTCGGGAGCTTCTAGGGAGTATTGTGAGCTCATCGTCGATACGAATAGGTGTCTTCAGGAGTTGGAAAAAAAGTGTAGTTCCACCGATCTTCGTCTGAAAACATTAATGAGCGGATTCAAGAAGGAATATGGGGAGTTCAAATGTGTCGACTTCAACATCTCTCAATATCGACAGAGAAACAAGTACTTTTTTATTTCAATTCTGAAAATTTAAAATGTCTGGGAACTTTGGAAAAATCTTTTCGGGATAATTTTATGAAGATTTTAATTTCTTCATTTTAGTTGCCCATCGTGGCCGGAAGAACACAATCCGAGTCAACAATATACTTGTTCGATTTTCGGGTATCCTCATCTACGGACTTTCAACGGGGTTTTCGAAACTTGTAGTAATCAAGGGGCCTATCCTCTCATCGACAATCCTTTTTTCCTCATTCAGGTCACTACTACGGGAATAGAAATTCAAAATGGAGTTCATGGACCTGCTCTTTCGAAAGTGAGTTTATTCCAAAATTTAATTTATATTGGAAAAAACGAAAATTAGTTTTTCTTTATTTTTTTTACCAAAAATAATTCTGGAACTTTATTTATTTTTTCACAAAAAAAAGAAAATGTATTTATTCATTTTTCATCAAAGTGGATGGTTTTTTCGTAATATGAGCTTTATTTCTGATAAGTAAGGGAAATCTTCATTTATTCACTTATCGTCAAACTGGATTCGAACCCACTTTTTGCCCTTCGGGGTTTGACGTCAATCCCGAGAACCCACAGACGACCGAGGACAGACGGATCGGCGACGAAAACCAAGACAACCCGGCGACGATCCGACTAAACTTTTTCACTTTATTTTAAAGTTTTTTAAAACCTTATTTTAAACTTTTTTTAAACTTTATTTTGCGTCATTTGCGTGAGTGGAAAAGACAAACATTGGAAGGCAGTCTGGATTAACCGATTTCTTCAAGGAAATTGGATTACTTTGAGATTCCGAAGACGGTCATCAATCACTTGAGAAAAATTTAAGTCAGGTCGATAAAAGGACACCATCAATCTCGATAAATCATGCTATGATAAAAAAACGGAAATGAGCGTCATTATTGAATTATCTCGACACGATTTTTTCCGAATTTCTGTTTCCGAAGTTTCCGTTGAATTTCGGGTGATTTAAAAAAATTAGTTTAAAAAAAAACAAATATTATTACAAAAGTGTTTCGGAACGGTTTCTTTCAAGTTTTCTGTTTCAAAATTCCTTATGGAATTCCCAAAGACCTGAGAAATTCGGAGGAAATTATTCAAAAAAAGAAAAGTGAACATGATTGTGACTTTATCTCTATTTTTGGTTTCAAAAATTTTTCTGTCAAAATGATCAACGCAAAAATACTCATATTATTCTTTCAGATAACTTTATTGATAAAGAACAAAAGTGGCTGTAACGACCAGAAAATCTACGAAGCTAGTCGAGAAGACAAAACTTTACCTCAGGCGTTCATCGACGGATTTACTTCTGCCGGACAGAACGAAACCATTTTGATTGTTGCTCATTCTGACAAACATGTCGAGATAAGGATGCATGATATTTCTACCATAGTCCATTTTCGAAGAGATGGACCCTATTTGGGGATGACCTTGAGGATCCCCCAAAGACTTTTCGAAATGGTATTTTATTTTTTAATTCCTTTTTTATACATTAGCCCGTATCAATGTACTTCTGTACCTTATTATTTTTCCTCCTTTTTTTGTTGACATTTCTTTAACTGTTGCTTTTTAGTTAAATGCGGATCTCCCACAGATGTGTCTCCATGGCTGTGGAACAAACTCGAGTCTCCCTCTCCCAGATATCTTGGCTCATCCTGAGGAATGGATTTCTGAATGTTCTCCGTTTTCTTATCCTCTTGTGAAACCGGCCTTGGCAGAAGAACACTGTCGACAAATAGGGACATCGGATAATTTCTTTGATGCTTGTGTTTTTGATCAAATAACTTCAGAACTGAGGATATCGAATTTAACAAGGACACTTGAAAAAGATGTTCTTCATTTGCTTGGGAGAAGAAGTTCAGAAACAGGAAGACAATCATTACTACCGTATTCCAGGAGACCTGTAGTAGAATTTGTTTGTGAAAGAATACCTAAAAATGAGTCAGAAAAATTCCAAATTTCTTTTTTCATTTTTATTTTTGTTCTTATTAATCTCTTTTAAAACTGGAAAACCAATGATCTCAGAAATTTTACGGGTCGAAGTCAATCCTCATTTCTTTCAACTAAGGCTTTAGAATAAAAATTAATTTTTAAAAATAAAGTTTTATCTTTTAAACAATTCAAGGAGACAATTATGATTAGTCAAAAGTTGTTCTCGGAACCTGTGAATTTTCCGATGAAGTGGATCAACTTCATGTTCTTCGTCTGTTTTTCCTTCTCGTTGTTTTGGTATTTTCCGACGACCAGGAAGAGGAAAGGGATGTTCACGTTGATTTCAGCATCCATCTCTGAAAAATAATAGCATCAGTGTGAGATAATATACTAAAAATGGTTATTGATGTATGACGGTTGCAAAAATCACTAGATTTGTGATATGTAGGAGATTAAAGGAATTAGAAGAGTGAGCAACAAGAGAAAATAGAAACTTGCCGAGTTGAGGATCGTATTGATTCTTTCTTTCTCCAGAAATCAACGTGGAATCTTCCTCGACATCACGATTGATTTCTTTAGAATTATTTTTCCTAATTTCTGAAGTCGAATTCTGGATTTTCTTCCTCGAGGAATTCTCAGATTTCTTTGTTTTATTTTGAATAAGATTCATCGATATTTCTTTTTCTTCCTTCTGGAGCTGACAAAGTTGAAGAATTTTCTGGAAAAAGGATTCTTCTAAGTTACCAAAAATAAAAAATAGACTATGACTCAATTGAAGAAAATAAAAATCAAATCCACATTTCGCCAAAACTAGATCCTACCATGAAATTGGCACCTGTCTTGGTATTCTGGAACCACTTTGGTAAAATGTGAATAAATTTTCTTTTTAAAGGTAAATTCGTTCCAAGAAACTTACAGAAGAGAATTTTCCTAGGAAAAAAATATCCTCACTACTTTTTCCACGGAAAAAACTGATTTTTAAAGGTTCTTCTGGAATCACCGAATATTCTTCAGAAAATTCCTCTCGAGTCACCGGTTCCGGATCGATCTTGATTTCTCGTTTCGTAGTGATTTGGGGATTTTTCTCCAAAATCTGCAAAACTTATTGAAAATGAATTTTTTTAAAATACTTTAAATTAGATTTTTAAAATAAACTGTTAAATTAAAAATTTAATAAATTTCTACCTCAAATTTACTATTGTAGAAAAATTCAAACAGAGGAAAAATCATTCCGAGAGAATTCTTTTTTTCTCCGAAAAGTTTTGTGAATTCTGCTTTCTGAGGACAGAAAATTCTCGGAGTCTTCGGCATATTGGTATGATTATTGATATTAATTTTTCTGAGAAATGAACGTTTCTCAAAATGAGGTTTTTCGAAAACAGCTCTCAATCCAAGAGGGAAAGAAATAGAAATAACAGGAAGAATTATTTCAGAAGTTGTCTTCTCCTTTGGAAGCATATTGATATACTGGACAATTTTCTTCGCTGTGATTTCCTTCAGGAAAGAACAACTCAGCTTCTGTTTCAAAGGTATAAGCACTATGAGGGATTCATCGTTAGAAGAAAAAAGCTCGATGATTTCAATATCTTTGAAAACTTTCCTCCGGACTTTGCATTTTGCCTTGATCGTTTTTGTCTGGAATCCATATATCAATTTCGATGAGTTTAAATGGAACTTACATAAATCCTATTACAAGCCTGCTTATCGTAAGAATCATAAAAGTAAGCCTTGGAGATAACTGGTTCACTCAGGGTTTTCCAAAAAAAAGACTCATCACTGGCGACGGATAATGTTAATCTAGCCCTCCAATCCGGCACGAGATCTTTCTTGACGACCTCTGAGATCCTTCCACATGTGGCTTCTTTCATTTCTGAATCCATTTTGTTTTTCGTAAAAATCCCAACAGGATCAATGAAAAAATCCAATTCTTTAATGACGTGTCTTCCTTCATTTTCTGGGAATTTTTCAAGGAAAATCTGATTGACTTTCTTCACGACATCTTCATCCATCGATCCTATGTTTCTTCTTTCGATGAACATCCTTAATCCGTCCAAATGGAATCTGGAGTTCTTGATTTTTATCCATTTTTCGATGGTTTTCTGACAAGTAGCCAAGTCTTCATTTTTTGTTCCACAAGCTGAAAACTCATTGAAAATAGTTAAAATCAAGAACAAACCATAATTTAAGATTCGAAGTATCTCTTTTAACGTTTTTCCTTCCGCAATTTGAGCAAGGAGAGAAAATCCACGAGATACCTCTAATCCGGAGATAACGATATTAGCTTCTTCCGTCTCTGTTAAAGACTTTATTTTCTTCTTCTTCATCTGGTTCTCCTTCGAAGACAAATCTCTCAAAATCTCGAGACTGAAGTCGACGAAACTCAGACCTTCGAAATTCGGATCCCCCAAATTCTCAAAACTTCCTTTTTCAACCATTTTCGAAAACTATGTGGCACTGACCATTATTCATTTGACTATGCAAATTCCATAATACAAAAATATGTACAAAAACACAGTAATGAGATCACTTATTCCATCAAGAATTTCCTCGTTTGCCATTTGTCCATTCTTTCCGCCGTCTTCCTCAACTGTTTTTTCAGCAACGGATCCTCGATAATTCTCTTTATCTTGTTCGGATCGTGTTTTTTCGGAGGAGGTGGAGTCGATTTCTTCCTCTGCTGATACACCCTTCTCTGTCTGTAGTTTTTCGGCGTTCTGGAAGTCCTTATGATTCTTTTTCCCGAAGCTTTGAATCTCGGGGGAGGAGGTAAGGGAGGAAGGACCCTCTTCTTCCTCCTGACCCTGAATCTCGCGAAAATAAAGCTTCTTTTGTCCTCGAAGGCTGCTTGTGGAGGGTTGTGGACGTTGATGGAGCTGACGCCGTTCTGGTCGAATTCCACTTTGAAGTCTATCCTGTCTCTCACGAAAGAATGAGGGTAAATCTGTTGAAGTTTCCAGTTCGCATCCAATCCGTGATAATTATATTCCAACTAAAAATCTTAAGAAATAAGAACTTAAAGATCTCGAAACCATACCCATAGATAATAAAGTCCTCTGGAACTCGATCCCGTTGATATAGTGAAGGGATACTCCCTCAGGAAAGTGTTGAGCCGGATGAAGGTCTTGTTGTCGAGGTTCGCTCTCAGATGCATGTAGCAAGTTTCGTGGACGTCATATTTATTCGCCTTCTGATCCCTACTGTAGGTCCTGGATTTCAAAACAGCTCCATTCACGAGGTCCATGTCATCAGAGTGTCTCTTCCTTAGGATTTTCACATTTTTCGGACTTAATCCCTTGATGAAAAAAACATCTGTGTTCTGGTTTCTGACAGTTTCTCCATACAAGTAAATGATGAAGCCATTTGGATCAAAATAATTCTTCTTCAATTCCGAATTCAGTTCTGAGAATCCCTCTTTGGAAAAATCATTGAGGAAAACTTGAAATCCCTTGACGTGCCATCGATTATGGAGTTTGTGGAGAAGATACAAATGATAAAACTCATCAAAAACATACAAAACAGCAACTTTGTCTCCATTGTTCGCGGAATATTTCGTTTTTGCCAATATTTCCATCAAGGCAGCTGTCCTCCAGTTGACTAGATGGACCTTGGAGATTTTGTGTTTTTTCGCGTGACGAGAAATCCAGGCCCGAATTTTGTAGTTATCACATTCATCGAGAACGAAACAAATCGAAGAAATCTCTTGTTTTTTTATCTTCTGTCTGACCAAAATCTCCTTGAAGACTTGTCTGGCGTACCTGCAGACGTTTCTTTGTCCACAAGGCTCGGCAGAAAGTTTCTGGATCTCCTCGGCGAAGAACCTCTTCGGCTTGAACTTCTCTGCCAAATTGTGCTTGTGTTTCTTCAAAAAGCGGTATTTCAGAACTTTCTGTCTCCAAAACATCAATTCCTCCATCGTGATCAGCTTCTTCTTGAGCAAGGTCTTATTTGAGTGAGTGACGTGTTTGTACTGAACCGCTCGGATCGGAATCGGCGGAAGGAGCTTCTCTGTCGTGGAATCGTAGATGGCGATCTTCCTGTTGGTCACACCTATGTAGTAATGAGCCTTGACCATTCTGGGATCTAAAAATCCAAAATTCATATATCGAAACAGCCACGAACAAAGTAATCCAAACTTCGAGAAGGATATTCATATATCGAAAAAAGCTTTAAACCCAGGTAAGATAACTCAAAAGATTCGTTGAAAAGTGGATATTCATATATAGAAGGGAATTGTAAGTGCTGGAAATGTTGTAAATACAGTAACAAAGAAATTCAAAAATTATTGAAGTTTCCAATGGACAGATTTGCGCGCCCGAGACCGACGGAGAATGGACGGGCGCTCAAGGAGGGTTATCTGGCCGGGACCTCGCTGTGCCAAAAAGGCGCGCAAATTCCGCTTCAAAAATTCCATCTATAACACATTTATTTTATATCTTTAGTTCCTTTATAAACACATTCTTCGATCCAGTATTTTTAAGTTTTCTGCGAACTTATCAAAATTCCATCGTGACAAATGTAGATAAACAAAATTGTATCTTTTATTATTGCATAAAAATATATTCAGACTAACATAGTTTTCATTTCTTTCTATCTTTGTTCCTCTATTACTAGATACCGTAATTCAATATCAACAACGCAAGTTCAAAGGGGATTCCACACTTAAATAAATATTAAAAATTTATTATTTATTGCTTCGACAATAATCCAGAAGCTACTCAAAATCGAATTTTCCTACAAGTCTCACAAGTTCACTCGGATACGATTGAAAGAATCTCGAAATGGATACGGTAGAAAATGTACGATAAAAATTTGGCCAAAAATGGCCTTACTGTAATTTTTCGCAAATATTAGACTAAATTTCTTTGAATGGCGAAATTGAATTTTCCGGAAATTCTGGGAGAACACAATTATTGATTTTCGAAGCCTTTCTGGAAGGCAATGATCATCTGACAAAGCTTCTGAGCATCGGTTTCGTCCGGATGAGCACTCATGACGGCGATCACGGTAGACTCCGGGAAGAGCTGACAAAGATGGTACTGTAGCTTGCTTCTTTGGTCATCTGAGTTTCCTACCACCATGGGGGGATTGGGGAGGGAAAACATGGACTCGCCCCAGACCCCTGAGGAGAAGGGCCCGTGGATGTTTTGAGGGAATCCGAAATCATCCAAGGAGTTCGACCTCAAATCCGACTCCAACTGGTGGACCATGCCCGGAGGCAGCAGATTTGCCTCGAAGTTGTTCCTCAGAGGCGAGGAGAAGTTCCTGTTCAACGGGTGGTGGAGGGGGTTCCAGAGACCTCCCAAGTTCATGTTCGATGGCACCGGATTAGGGATGTGGTTGGGGGCGAAGGAGTTATTATGGAAGTTGTTTTGGGGACAGAACCTCGGAGGGAGGGACTGAAGAGGCACGTTAAGGGATTGGGTCCTGGACACCTGATTTCTGTTCAGGGAAAGTGAAGATTGAACAGGATTATGGCGTCCGTTGCGGGTGACTGAGCCTTCGTAGATCATCGAGGGTCCTGGAAAGAAAATATTATCAAATGCCTCAGCACGAACTCTCATGGTCTTCGAATTGGGACCGGAAATGTAAAATCCCAAAAACTATCTTCCACAAAACAAACCAAAACTTACTTTCTCTGAGGTTCTGCTTCCCCCTGTTGCCGTTCGTCAAGCGATCAGTGACACTTTGTCTGACTCCATTTTTCCTTTCGGGATGATAGTACTTGCATTTGTTTCCATAAGTACATTTCTTCGCGTAGGGACACAACTGAGCATTCGTTGCAGAAGGACCGAAACTCAAAAACTGATCCAATTTCGGTCCTCTCCTCCCCAAGGGATCATCTGGGGGCATGAATTTCCCGTCGACGAAGGAATACATCAAAAGCCTTTGTTCCACCATCGGTCGGTATTGTGGATTTTCTTTAATGAGATCTCTATATTCATCATTGGAAACAATTATTGCATCCTTTTCTTCCGCTGTCTTCAAAATATATCTGTCGTCATGACAGACAATTCTCCGACCACCTACTCTCCTCGCCGGGGTCCATATCAGCATTTTTTCGTTTTCTAATTCAAGAAGTATATGTTGATCTGTTATTGGACAGTCCGCCCTCGGAGATTCCCTTCGGAACTGCGGTACAAAAACGAAAATTTCCTCATGTCCTTTCTTAACGAAAAAGTCGACACTCTCCCTGATTCCTTTGCATGAAAAAAACTCCTTGTGACCATGAGTCATCGCAATGTTAGATCCATCGATGACAATAGGTCTCAATTTCGAGGAATTTTCTGATTGGATTTCAAAGTTTTTACAATTAGATGGAGCAAAATTCTTTTCTTGAGATTTCCCAAGTTGGATCAATTCCGAAAGAACACTGTTTTGTTCCGCATCAGGACCCAATTTCTCGAGCACGATTCTCAGACTGGATTCACTGTATCCGAGTTTCGTAGCGAATTCCAGAAGTTTCTCATCAACTTCCGGAACAAAATCCCTCGTTGCCGAATCACTGGATTCTCGCGAAAGAGAAGCATGAGATTCTTCCGAACAGCTGGAGTAACAAGAATCCCCGTTTGAGGTGTCACTGGAAGTCACAGAAGCCTCTTGACGGATTTGGCTCTTGGGGCTCATGGGGGACTGAGTGAAGAGCAGAGGATGAGCCGCAGCGAGTTCCTGTGTCTGGGGGATCGCCTTGTTCGACGGCAAGACCCGTTGGAGCGGTTTGTGTTGGGCTGGGGACCCTATAGGACGGGGGAGATACGATATAGGTTCCATCTGAAAGTTAAACCACATCATTAAACATTCTAAAGATAAATCCCCGTGAAAGAGCGTATTTAAAAACGTCATGAAAAGAACTTGTCATCCGAAAACCTTGGAAAAAAACTTGCACGTAATCAATAAAGCTGAAGAAAAAGAACCTTATCACAAGGTTCGACCCGGAGTTTCATAACTATCCGAGTCCTGGGGGTTCATTAGGTTCGAGATCTGGTGTTCCGTAAACAACCAAATAAGTCCAGGTCTCCAGGTTCTCAGACTCTCAGAGAAAAGACCAAGAGACTTAAATAAGAAACTCAAAAACGAAAAGTCAAAAAGCAACAAAGCTGATTCGCCCTGAAGTTTCTGAGTGACGTAACAAAGCAGTTGGGAAAGCAACAAAATCCGGTTTCCGTCCGGTCCTGGACAAGAAAACAAGTGTTTTGACCAGGTCTCACAAAAGGAAAAAGGTCCTGAAACAGTCATTGTCGCGCTCGAGTCCCTCTCGCTCTCCGATTTCTGATCGTCCACTGGCTTCTCCTGTGCTTGAGGCCATGATCGCGCACCATCTTTTTTTCCATATTTCATGATCGCACACTGGTCTTTCTCTCGCAGTCTCTCCCGCTACTTTCTCTGGTTTCGCATCGTCTTTTCTGCGATATTCCATCATCTCGCGCTGTCTTCTGCCCCATTAAAGTCTAGGATTTCCCATTGACTCCTCCTGCACTGTCTTCTATAGTTTCGCACCTTCTCCCTGATATATCCATGGTCGCGCACCGTCTGCTTGTGTTTTATTCCTTGATGTTGCTCCGGCCTCTCGTGCTCGAGTCTCTGATAGTGTTCCAGTCCCACTCGCCCTTCGCTCCATGATCGCACTTTGATCCTTCTCCTGCTGAAGCCTCTGATCGCGAGGAAAAAACAGAACTTTCAAGAGTCAAAAACAGAATAACCGGTCTTGAGCTGGACCAGACGACAATAGGGTCAAGTTCATCGCCTCGAGGCAATCCGTCGAAATGGAATAATCCACTATTGAATGAAATCAATTCAACAACCATATGATAGCTATTCAATATATTTACAGAAAATTTTTTCTGGAAAACCGGAAAAGGATTGTAGTTGAAGATTCTTAAAACAAATCGAGCAGGAGAGACGTCAAAGGCCAAAAAGTCCTCTATTGTATTGACTCAAACAGGACCTGATAAGCGATCAGGAAGGAGAACAGTGTGTCCGGTGGAAGCCGGAACCAAGCACCGAAGTTAGTGATAACACAAGCAATATAATATTATTGACCAATAATATCTTTTCTTCGATGAGGAAAATCAGTGGAAATCAAAAATTTAGGTAATGTCTAAAAATTTATTGTTTTCCTGTCACTACCCAGATTATTTTTCATGGACAGCGTTTAATTCGTTTCCAGCCACTATTCGAATTATTTTCATAAAGACTACGGTGTCTAAGTGGGAAATTCATTATTTTTTCTAGTCACGACGAAGATCATTCCTATGGAAATCATGATAGTGATTAAGTGAAGAGATTTATTATTTTGTCAAATCACTGTCAAAGTGGTTTCTACGAAAACCACGAAAGATTTATCACGTAGACGCCATCAATCCTAATCACTTTCTAAATTCCAAGAAATTTTAATTTTTAAAAATATTTTTTTCTACTTAAAAAAAAGGTTAGAAACCAATAAAAAATAAATGACGTGAGAGGGGGAAAAAGTTAAACAACAATATATCACTGTCTATTGTTGACAGTGTAACAGGGCAATCTAACTTACATAATCAAAAACGATGGAAAATGAACCAGTTTTCCAAAACAAAACTGCTTCTGCGCAAGTTAATTTACAAAAATAAAAACGTGCCTGAAACCATCGAAGATCGATAAAAAAAACAAATTGATTAAGGACCTCAAAAATCAAGAACTGGTTCTTGAGCAGAAAATTGACCTAAGTGGAAAAATTTCTTGAGAACAAATTCGGGAAGCAACTTAAGCAAACAAAATTGAGAACATATCGAAAAAATGATAAAAATAAAATCGACAGGAACCGGAAAGAAAAGGCTGTCCACAATCCGGTCACTGTATTATTAAAAAAAATAAAGACGATCATTTTCAAGATTTCTCGAAACAAGTTTCTTTAAATTTCTCAAAAAATCTAACAAAACCCTAGAAAAATTCAATAAAATTCTAGAATTTCTGCAAGTTTCCACTCAATTTTGGAAGATTCTAATTTGAGAGAAAAGTAGGAAAACAATCTAAGCAAACAAACATTGAAAAAATATGATAAAAATAAAATCATCAGGAACCGGAAAAGGAAGATTGTCCACAAGCCGGTCAAATTCCATTTTTGGAGGAAAAATGGACGTTTCTGAAGAGGATTTCACACTGGATTTAATCCGAAAGTATTTGTCTTTGATAAACTTGATTTGAACAGGGATTACGTAAGAGAGAGATTGTTTTTTGAAGCTCTTTATCTTCTATGAACTTGATTTGGAGATCATATAGAAAAATTATCTATTGTTTTCTATGAATTTTACAAAAAAGGATTAGATATGAAAAATTTATTTTTTTAAATTTTTACTTTTCAATGTATTTGACCTAAGGATTATATTTAAAAAATTGTTTTCCGGAGTTTCTCCCATTGATAAATTTAATATAAACAAGGATTAAATAACAATATTTTCGCTGCTATTTCTTTAATGAATTTGATTTGAGCGAGGATTATGTATGAGAAAATTATCTTCGAGAATTCCACTTCTGATAACTTAATATAACAAAGACGTATATGAAAAAAGGTTAATTTTTAGAACCTCACTCTTGATAAAGTTGACATGGACAAGGGTCATAAGGAAACTTATTTTTCCAGATAACAGTAGCACAGATCGAGATCATATATCAGAAATTTAATTTATAGAACTTTGTCCTTGATAAAGTTAACATGAGCAAAGATTATATATAGAAAATAATTTTTTTAGAATCACTATCCTTGAACAGGCGATATGGACAAAGATCACACGAGAAATTCGTCTTATAGAACTTTATGGCGAACTTGATATGGGTAGGAATTACGTATGTGAAAAATTGTTTATAAGACTCTACATCTTTCAAAAACTCGATCTAGAAAAGGATTGTATATAAAAAATTATTTTTAAGGCCTTTTATTTTTGATAAACTTGATTTTAATTAATTTTGAATAGGAAAATTTATGTTTTGGAGCTCTTTAGACGAGTGGCCGTGGAGAGAAACAGGAAGTCGATCTTCAAAAAATAAAAAATAAAAAATAAAAAAATAGAAATTTACGTGTTGAGAATACGTAAAGATTTTGGAATCTTCGTCAACGGAAACATCAGAAAACTCGGAGAAACCCGTTTCTGAATTGGGCCTGATTATGTTTTAAGGAAGCTCGAGAAAAAGAAACTGGTTCCTTGCACAATGACAGGATTCCAGATTCCTGGATTTTTGATTCTTTTTATTCCAATTTAGTTTCTAAATTTCTTAAAATTCGAAATTTTCTTCATTTTAAGAATTTAAAAATTTTCCCGATTTTATTTTTAAAAATTAAAAATTCGAAATTTTCCTCATTTTTTATAATTAAAAATTTATTGGTTTTTCTGATTCCTACGTAATGGACTCGTTTTCGGATCAGCCGGTTTATGGAACAGGATGCTGTGAAATAATCTCCGAGGTCGTTACATCATTCGAGTATAGTTCATTATCTGAGTTAATTTTGGAGTCTATTTTCGTAAGAAGATTTGCGATTACGTCAGGGTAAAAGTCCAAATCAGAGTTATAGAAATTTTCCAAGAAAGCATCCCGGAGAGAATGTTCACGAATTACAAAACCTCACAAGTTTACAAAATCTCGGAGCCTCACATAAATTTTACAAAATATCACAACCTCAAGTTTTTATCACTTTATTAGAGGGTTATAAGTCAGAATAATCATAGAAAACGAACCACTTTCTATAGACAAAATCAGCCAGTATCACTAATGGGCAAAGAATAATCTACAGACGAGAATTATCTTACATCCTGGAAGTACCTTTTTAGCCCTACTTTTCAATTTCTACCTTTGTACCCTTCTACCTTTGTAGTTTCTACGTTTTCTATTTTCTATTTTCTACTTTTTTATCTTCTACTTTTTTGGCTTCTACTTTTGTATTTTCTACTTTTATATTTTTTAATTTGCACTTTTCTACAGTAATTCAAAAGTCAGACTTCGAGTAAGGCAAGGGCTAATTTATTAAAAATAGATTTTTTTGCAGATGTTGGGATATTCGAATTCTCAAATTCAAAAAACACGAATATTCTGGAAAGAAAAGCAAAGAAAAATAAAATAACGGAATATTAAAAAAGAAAAAATAAGTAATGTAGTTCTAAAAAATAGAAGGATAGAAAAATTATGCCCTTAAAGAACGACGATTATCTTATTTTTTCTGTTAACAAAAGAAAAATAAAAGTTCATCATTATTGACAGTGAATATTAAGACGACTTCTGCAGAGGATCCTGTTGGAGATTAGAAGCCAAAACACAAAGGATCCTCCGACTAGATTCCAGGTCCTTGACAGGTCAATTACTCTTATCTCATCGATCCTTCAAGAGGAGGGACAGATCGGTCCAAAAGATCGAGAAAAAAACAAATTCTACTTGAAACAAAAAAATTAAAAACAAAGGTTTTTTAAAGTTAAAAAAAACAAAAACTTTTTTAATTGGATAGAAAAATCTTAAAGGGCGAAATGAAGAGAATAAAAAGAAAATTGTGCAAACTCCTACGATATTTGATTTATTTCAGCGACAAAAACTAGATAATCATATTATTATAAAAAGCAAAGGCCTTCGATAAAGTTATCTCACTATGAACTTTTAGAATTTTCCAGTTAAGACTGAAAATAGGAACTTAATTTTTATGTGACTTCGGAACCATTAAACGGATTCCAGAAAGCATATAACAAATTTGATAAGTAAATTCTCCCCAAACCCGTTTAAATTTCGAAATCTTTTCGTAAAGAGATTTACTTTATTCTTTATAACAACATGATAATACTACTTTATATAAAAATTGGAATGAAAAAAATTCTTTAAAGTAATTTAGAGAAGAAATTTTTAATTTTGTTATTTAATTCTTACCTAAAATAAGCAATTTATACAGTTCGATTAGCACTCATCAAATGAGTCGGAAATCTCTATATAATTTCTCGAAAAAGAAGAGGTGGATTTTGTAAGAGATAAACAAGGGATATAGAGGTTAATCCTCTTTTATCTTCCTTCAATTCTACCCTTGTCTAATGTCACACCTCCAGAAGACCGAGTAAAAGACAAACATGGGAGATTTTATTATTTTTTAAGTAACATTACTCAATTAGTGTTCAAGTAACAAGGTTTCGGGAAATTGAGACTTGAGAATATTCAAAACCCAAAAGAATTAAACTAATAAATAAAAAATCCGAAAAATTGATATTTCGAAATATCCAGGTTGTAAAATTTTAAATGTTTAAATATTAATTTCTAAAGAATTAATGTTCTGAAACACAAGAGCTTTGAAGAGTTTAGATTCTAAAAAACTAAATTCCCAAAAACTGATGATTCTGAAAGATTGCAACTTCGAACAATTAGGCTTCTGGAAATTAATATTATCAATTTGTTCCTCAACAAAGACTCCAATTTTCGTAGTTCCTGGAACTCAGTGATAAATTTAACAGCTTCCGTTTTCCTGGGCGAAGTTTGCGGAACCCGTGATATTACCTGGACGCAAATAACTTTGAAAATTAAAAAAATAAAAAATAACGCCAAAGATTAAAAAATAAAAAATAACCTCGAAAATTAGAAAAATAAAAATAATGTCCTTAAAACAAAATATTCAAAAATTTAGAATTTCGTGGGATTTTCTCGACGCGAATACCTAAAGCTTTTAAAACTTCAGAACTCTCGAGTGGAAAAGTAAGTTTTACATTTTCGTTGTAGAAGTTGTTTTTTGAATTCAATTATTACAAAAATAAACCAATATTTTATGAAATTATTTCTAAGCGGTTCTCAAAAGTCCCTAACTATATTAGTTTAGAGATATCCCTAGTTAATCCGATCAATTATAGTTTGGGTGATTTTCCAATTTGATTATTTCCCTTCGAGACAAAATCGTATAAAGAAATTATTTTTTAAAGACACTTTTCTTCAAAACTACTTTTTGAGTTTTTTTTGGGAAAACTATTTTTTATTCTTTAAGAAAATTAAAAGAAATAAGTACATAATAAAGTCAAACTGGACGAAATCCATTTCCTACGCTGTTACATAATGTAGATCCACATCCAAGTAAGGATTAATAGCCTCAGGCAAAAGCTAAAAAAGAAAAACAAGCAGACAACACCACCCTCACACCCGTTTTTCTATGCTTTTGTTTTTTGGTTGACTAAAAACGAAAAATAACAACAAAGATATTTTAGTTAGAAAATTACAAGAAGTTATAATCTTGTAAGCTTAAAATTAAACTGTGAAATGAAAAATAACGACAAAAATACATCAATTAAAAAATTACAAGGAGTTATAATTTTACTAAATTTAAAATTGAATTTCGAAAGAGAAAATAATAACAAAAATATATAGGCAAAAGAAACTACAAAAAAGTAGTAATTATTTTAAATTCAAAAATTATGCTTCAAAATACAAATACAACGACGAAGAAACTAGAAAATTATAACTTTTCAAATTTAAAAAATATATCAAAAATTATTCTTTTTGTACTTAAAAAAATATTCACAGAAAAGGTTTTCAAACATTGAAAAATAAAATGTAAAAAATTTTCCACATGTATATTTCTACTTTCAATTTTCTATATACTCTATATACCACCTTCTTTAGCGTATTCAGTGTCCACTAAACACTCCTTCCATTTTTAGTTTGTGAGAAAAACGTCGACAGCAGCTCTTTTTGGCTTCCAATGAGAACTTTGTCCCTGTTTCTCTTCAAATATGCCATCCTCGTCTTTTCGTCTTCAGTCAAAAAACCTCGTGCCAAGTTGGCTTAAACGTAAAGCTGTCTGGATTCATCAAAAGTGCAACACAATATACTTTATTTTTTCACCGGGAAAAGCTAAAATTCACCTCAAAATTCCTTAATTAATCAACACTACTAGGTTTTCTATATGCCCAATATGCTTGGGTTTGCATCTCGCACAATCTGGAGACAGTCCTGTTGAAGGCAAAAACTTCCTCACCACCTGTGAAAATATTTGCCGAAGCTTGTTCACTTCCGTGCGAAACTTTCAAGTCGTCCATCAAGATCTTCTGAGAATCCGAAAGTTCCACTTCGTCTTCGTTAATTTGGAACAGTTCCTCTGGATTGGCTTCCGCAGAACAAACTATTCTCACTCTCTGGTCGTAGAATGTATCTATCAAAGTCATAAATCTCCTTGATTCACTGAGATTCTTTCTCGTAAAAACCGGGATATCACGGATAATTATCGTATGAAATACTCTGGCCAAAGACAAGTAATCAACCGCACCTCGGGGTTTACCACAGAGCTGAAAAAACCAAAAATAAATAAATTCAAGAACCAATAAAAATAATTATAATTTTAAAAAAAACTCACTTCATCAAATGTCATATCCGCAACTCTATCACATGTTTTTTCAACCTTGATTTCTCTTCCGAGTATATTAATAGCTCTCGGTCTAACCACATCATTCTCTTCAGAACATAAAATTTTAAATACCGTATTTAGTTCTTTCTCTGAGTCACAACTTCCTTTAACGAAGTAATTTTGGGTATCTGATTTTTTTGCTCCTCTTCTGTAATCCTTTCCTGAATCGAGGGAAACAGATTTGCACTTTTCTTTCAGAATATGAATAAAAGGAACAAATTGATGTCTTTGAAGTCCATTTTTGTATAGATCATCTGGAGGCCTGTTTGATGTACAAACAACCACTAATCCTCTATCAAAAAGCTCCGTAAACAACCTCTTCAAAATCATTGCATCTGCTATATCGGTGACTTGAAATTCGTCAAAACAAAGAAGAGTTGCTTCTTCACAAATAGATTCCGCGATTGGAGGAACAGGATCGAAAACTTCTTTCGAACCTCTTTCTCTATCCGGACGGGACATTTTCCATTGATGAACTTCTGAAAATAGTGGATAAAAATCCTCATTTCTTAAAATTAACTTACTTTTGTGAAAGTCCTGCATAAAGCTATGAAAGTGGACTCGATTTTTTTTCCTAATAGGAACCGAGTCGAAAAACATGTCCATCAACATCGTTTTTCCGCAGCCTACGGTTCCGAACAAATACACTCCTTTGGGGGATAAAGATTGGGATTCATTTTGAAGAGGAGTTTGATTCGAAAAAAGTCTCGCCAAGAAGCTGTTCGATTGAGCAACAGAATTTCCCTTTGGCTGTGGAGTGTAGTCGGAGAGGTCATCTCTTAGTCGATCAAATTCTTCTATGATTTTCCGCTGAAAAATCCTCAATTACATATTAACAAGAATATTCCAATAATCTTTCGTCAAGAAATTATACTATTTCACTAGAAATTAAGATTCAAAATTTTCAGCGAGAAATTTCCCATACTATCTTTCACCAAAAGTTCTCTGATCTTTCGCTAAAAAATCTCCCCCACTATCTTTCAAAAAATTCCCTATCACTTTTCATTAGAATGGTTCTCTGGTCTTTCGCTGAAGAGAATGTTCTCATTATCTTTCATTAAAAAGAACCACGTTGTGGGATTAAAAAGGGCAAAAGAGAACACTGGTTTCTGATAAAAAACGGAACTGTGGTCGAATAAAAACACAATATGAGAAAAATTCAAAGTCCCCTTTTTTAGAACAGAAAAGTGGTAAAAAGTCACATGTCTTGATTGGGGAATTCCCTCATCGTCATATCATTGAGAAAATTGGGGATCACCGTTACGAAATAATCTTGTTTTTGATTTCTACAATTTTTCGAAAATTTCGAAAACAGATTTTGAATTTTTTTGGAATTGCACTCCAACAGGTTTAAAGTGAAAAATAGTTTGAAATCATTTTGCGAATCTTGGAGATTTTTGATTCTGGAAGCTCCTAAAAACTACAGGCACCAAATTTTTGTGGAATCTTTCCATGAGTTTTTGGAACTTTCCGGAAACTACCCAAATTCCTGTTCTCCAGTCACATGGTTCCTCGAACAAAATTAGATCTCATATATGAAACATGATAAAAAGAAGGAAAATCACCTGGTGCTCGTCGTTAGCCAGCTCTCCGTTTTCTACGAGTGAATTATACTTCGAAAGCAGAGGCGAGATGCCACTTCCAGCTTGACTGGTGGCTTGGGCTGATATGAGCCGGATCGAACACTTGGTTCCATTTAAACCTGGAATTATTTACTTCTTTAGATAAGGAGTATTTATATAAAAATTACAACATCAACAAAGAAGGATACAAAATTACAAAACTCATATATAAAACTACGAAGTTTATGTAAAACAAACCTCCAGAAAGAAGGAAAAGTCCGAATCTGGACCCCATCAACCACGTGCTCATGGTGTTCTTCCGGAAAAATAACTATTCTCCTTCGAAGAAAAATTAATATTCACCAGATTAAAAGTGACTATTCTCCAGGAAAATAGTGACTGAGACCGACGAATCGCCGACAACCTCGTGCAATGACGCCAACGATCAAAAACGACAGGGGGAAGGAGCTTCAAAGAACAACCACAAATTTTTCCCGACTGATAGCGAGACAGAGAACCAAAGAAAAAAAGTCTTGAAACGAAAGAAAGAAAAATGTGGAGCGTCCGAACTTTTGTGAAAAAGGATGGACTCAGTCCGTTCTTATTTTGCCAAACTATGCTTTTCAAAATTTTTGTTTTTTTTTTCAAATTTTGTTATTTTTTTAAATAATAAATATTTCCGTGAATGGAAGAAATATAAGAGGACAAAATATAAGAGCAGACAAAATATAAGACGACAAAATATAAGATCGGGTAGTATGTTCCCGTTGTTTTTTATATCACTTTCTAGGCTGAATTTAGGTTTGGACCTAGGCCTTAAGCCCAATTCTAGATACAGAAATGTCTTTAAAGAGTAAAAAAAAGCATATACCGTATTTCCTCTAGAATAAGCCCCCCTTAGGAAATTATTGAAAAAAATAAGCCCCGGAGCTTATTTTAGAGGAAATACGGTATTTTATATTTATTGTAGTGGCTTATCGGTAAGAGTCTAGTTTATGAAAACTTTTGAGCACAATTGTTGGAATTATTTACCTATTAAACCATTGCCACGGCCATGCGGACCACACATCGAGCACTCGAGAGATGCCTTCTAAGACTAAACAGGCGAACACAACAAGAACAAGAACTCAGAAGCCAAGATCTGCGACAACATTCACAAAAGTCCCACTAGAGTACATGGCTGCTGTCAAACACAGATGGGGAGGTCACGTGATGAGGAGAAAAGACGAGAGATGGAGCACCAGAACAACACACTGGATTCTCAGACAAATCAGAAGAACATTCGGAAGACCAGCCACCCGATGATCAGACAGCTTCTCCAAGATGCCCAAGCAGAACAACACCTCACAATGATACAATGATAGACATGTTTCAATAACTAAGAGTTATGTATATCCTTCGACCTCTTTTTCCATTCTTCACGGTTTTGTGCGAGTCGTTGCCAGTTTTTGCCGATGGTTCTCTCCATGTCCTCTCTCCATCTCTCAGCTGGGCGTCCTCTTGGTCGCGTGTAGTCGTATGGCCACCAAAATGTTGTCTTTGTCGTCCATCTGTTGTCCTCGCGTCGTGATACGTGTCCGGCCCATCTGAATTTGCGTTGTAATGCATCTTCAACGGCATCTTTGAATTTTGTTTTATCGCGAATGTCCTTGCTTTTGGTCTTATCCCTTAGTCTTATTCCAAGAATCCGACGCTCCATCGCCCTTTGAGTAGTGGTCAGTTTCTGTCTTTCTGTCTTCCTCATCGTCCATGTTTCGGCTCCATAGTTGAGTGCAGGAAGGATAGTCGAGTTAAAGAGTTGTGCGCGGATCTTATTGTCTGTTGTTTTCTTGAGTACTTCTTGGACCCCTTTGAAGCAGAACCAAGCTGCTGTCCGTCTTCTTCTAATTTCACCATTTATTTTGTGTTCGGGAGTGATTTCTTGGCCGAGGTAAACGTACTTGTTCACAAAATCGATGGACAACACCTCACATTGGATGATAATGACCCAAGACAGACACAAATGGAGCGAATGTGGCTCACGCTGAAGAACCAGCGAAGATGGACCATGATGATGATGATGATGATTTACCTATTATTTAAGCGATCTGCACTTTCATAATTTGCGCTGTTTTTAGATCCTCATGAAGTGTTTCATTCCTGGAAAAAACGAGTGTTCCTTATTATGGACAACAAAGAGCAAGGTTCGGGCGTTCTTATTTCGAACAAACGCATTTTGACGGCGGATCACATGAATTTACCATTGATTCCACGATCAAAGAATGTTTGGATTCATCGGCGGAGCAACGTTACACCCGAATTTTGGGAGTTTCAAGCATTATATTACGCTTCCTATGCAGACGACATTGTTCTCTTAGCTCGCAACTTAGAGACAATGAAGTCGATGCTAAACGACCTTGTTGAAGCAACGAAGCAAGTTGGACTGACGGTCAACTTTGAGAAAACAAAGTGGATGCGACAAGGTTGATCTCTCCCTGAAGGCGAGGAAGTGCCGACCGAAAGCTATATTTCACACTAAGGCACTTCCTCGAAGCAAAAGGGATTGAGATGAGCCTAAAACGACACCTAATCGAGCAGTGCATCAAGCCTGCAATCCTTTACGGATGCGAAACTTGGGCACTGACGAAAGTAGCTGGATTGAAGCTCATCAGAGGCCAAAGAAGAATCGAAAGAGCAATCCTAGGGATACGCCTCTCTGATAAGGTCAGTTCAAAAGCTGTTAGAAAGAGAACTGGCCTTTCAGATTGGACGATCAGTGCTATGAAGAGGAAGTGGAAGTTTGCAACGAAGCTTGCAACTCAAATGGGAGCGGACTGGGCGCAGATGACCACACTTTGGAAGCCGAAGAAGACCAGACCACTAGGAAGACCGAAGACTCGCTGGACAGATGACCTAGCTAAGGAAACCGGGTGCAAGAAGACAGAATTCCAGTTGACGCAGCAGAACCTCATCCCAAGCCGAGCTACCCCCTACGCACGGCACCAACTGAAAAGATGGGTCAAAGAAGCAGTGCAATTATAGTTTTGTATTGTATTGTAATTTTGATTTTGTGCGAAATAGGAATAAAAAGTAAAGATGCGGCGAGTGGTGGGCCTGAATTGGAGAGATCATAGAAAAAATACAACGGGCATTTCTGGCCCACTCTATTTTTCATCTATGGTGATTTTGCATAGTATTGTTGCTGAATAATGTAACCTTTTATCAATTTATACAGGATTTAATAAGGTGTGGTATCGGTGGGTGGAGGGCGAAATTTCGGCTGTTCCAGGAACGCCCCATGCCTACTATTCTCTTTAAAGTCTGATTCTGTTGCGTATACTACTAGTTCAATATTCAGCCTTCCAATCGCTAAAAAAGCCTCAATAATTTCACCTGAATTTGCTAGGACAATTCTCCAACCCATCCGCCCCCTCTAAACGATTGTAGAGCAATTACATTTATACTGAATTAGAAATGAAATTGTCCTCAACCGTGACGTAATCGAGGCTTTTATTTATATATACAAGGAATAAATGAGATGATGACAAATAACTTATACTTCTCTCTACCACTTAATGCCAATACTTTACAGGTTATTCAGGGCGAGTAACAACACTCGCCCTGTTCGATATTTCGCTGTCTGCGACAGAAATATATCACTAACAAACACATAATTACAACAGCATGTCAAACAGATCATGGACGAGATCATTCATTGTATTCGACAACATCATCATCCGGCGGCATAAACTCCTAAAAGTCAAAAAATTAATTGAATGGTGTTGTATTAAGTAAATGTTACCAAAATAAATCCATGGATCATGTTGATCGGTATTATTTCACATCGTCCACCAGATGCAGGTGATGCTGCTCGACCGTTGTTGTCCTTTGTATGAGGAACCAGTTCAGTTTCAACTCGCATCCCAAGCAGATGTCCGTCTTCACTCCAGCAACTTCCTCCACTATCGCCATGAAAGGAGCTACTTGAGCCCAGGTAACGCAGTCGTGTGATGATATCACTTGCAATAACTCCTGTCGAAAATGATATGTGATTAGTCCGTCCATGATGAACGGAGTAGCCCATCTGAAAGCATCTAAGTTTAATAAAGAAAATCAAATTAATATATTTTAAAAAAGTAAATACAATTTAAAACCTACCAGCAAATACCTCATCCCCTTCTCCGGTTCTACGGCCTCCAAAATTAAGTCCCTATCACAGAACTCTTCGCTCTCAGACTGAAGCACAATCAGATCGAGGATCTCATTAATCAGCACTATGCGGGTAGCAACGTTAGTTTTCTGGTTTTGATATGATTGCAGTCTGATAACATCGCCATTCACAAGCTTCTTGTTTTCACCATGACGAAAAGTAATTGCTAAAGTTTTGGTCACTGGGATAGCCGATCTCTTCATATTTTCCTCATTCAAATAAAATAAAGCATATGGGTTGATTCGAGAAATCAAATCGCCGTCCACAGGTAGCGGTTCCAACTCTGGATCCATTCTTTGTCTTTTCCGCGTTATAGGACCTAAAAATAATAATTACCCTAATTTTACGCATATAAGCACGCTGAAAAAATTGATCGTGTCGAGACACAAAGCAGCACAGGTGATTTTTGAGCGCGCCGTTACAAGCGATTCCAGATTATTTGTGAATCTTTCTATCGTTTTTCTTCAAAATAAGGTTG